>SZWC01005564.1:120546-135917 GCA_023375785.1 Penium margaritaceum
GAGGACCCGCTGATCAGCAGCCGCAGCAACGGCTAAGCCAAGCAGCAGCTGCACGGAGCAGTAGCGGTAGCAGCAGCCGAGCAGAAGCATTAACCGCAGAGGTGGCTACGCGGAGCAGCGGCAGCAGCAGCAAGGCAGCACAACAGCGGGCGGCAGCGGCTGCCAGCAGCTGCGGAAGCGGGCAACAGCCGTAGTGATGGCTGCGCTGCTGCAGCACACGTGGCAACTGCGCGAAGCAGCAGCCGTAGCGGCGGCAGCGTACAAAAGTGACCGCGGTTGCGGCATTGGGCAGCAGCCGCAGTGACAGCTGCACAGCCGTCGTGACAGCTGCACAGCCGCAACACCGGCTGCAGTTGCGTGGAGTAACAGCTGTAGCAGCGGTGGCGTGTAGCAGCGAGCAGCACCGGCAGCCATAGGCTGCGGGAGTTGGCAGCAGCCACAGATGTGGTGACTTCTGCTGCACAAAGCAACATCTTCAGCCGCGGCAGCATGCAGCAGCAGTAGCAACAGCAGTGACGGCAGCAGCAACGACACCCGGCCATCAAGATCTACTCTCTGGTATTCCCCTCCCCCTGATGGCTGGATTCCCCTCTACTCCTAGGCTGGGTGGGGGTGGTTCAGGTACACACGGTGGTCCCCAACAGCCCCTCCCAGATTTCCAATGCCCACTGGGGCGGGGGAAATGCTGCCAAAGTTTTTCGGTAGTGTGGGGGGGGGGGGTCAATTGACAACTCCTAGGCTGAAAAATGCCTCTCCCAGTTTTCCCACGTCCACTGGGGCGGGGGAAACGCTGCCAAAAAAAAATTGGGCAGCGTGGGAGGGTCTATTGGCGGTTTCCCGGCTGAAAAAGGCCTCGACATCGATCCCATGCCCACTCAGGCAGGGTAAACGCTGCCAAGTTTTCTTTTGACAGTGTCTGTCACCCAACAACAGCACCAATGGTAGCAAAACGCACTTGCGGCACTCCACTAGGCTCCATGCCGAAGGACGCACCTGTCGGAGTCAGCAATACTAGCTCCACTACGGATGCTGGCGCTGACGGCTCCAACGTGGCTGGCAGCACACCCGTCGTGACGCGCGATGAACCCCCGTCTAGCCCAAGCTCACTGGCACGTGGCTTGCGCGAGCTACGTAAGCAACAAGCTCAGCAGGCTGAACAGACGGCCAAGCAAATGGCTGATCTGTTCAAGCTGTTTCGGGATGTAGTCCAGCCACAACAGGAGCAGCAGCAACAGCGGCAGCACATGCAGCAACAATAGCAGCAGCAACAGCTACTCCGTGACGTTGTGTGAAAGAGCAAGATGACGGTCGAGAGTGCACTTGCAGCTGACGTGGATGCAGCTCTAGGAGCATTCAATCCTGAACCGTCTGAAAACCTCCCTAAGTCGGACTCAGACGCTAGTGATGAGGATTGCATGCTAAGCCTTCGTCTCGCACAACTGGAAAAACGTCTTCGGACCCACTCGGCCCGTCGATCAGCACCGAGCGGCGGCGCAGGCCCAAGCGACACACTCAGGGTCAGCACAGAGCCTCCTTAGAGGACCAGCTACTCTGCCTGAGTTTTGGACTGCGGGAAGATCCCGTGTCTCTGTCGCTCGAACAAGCCGCCCCGGCACCCCTGCCGACGGCGAAGCCTCTCAAGTGGTTCGAGGCCGACCCTCCCGTCTATCGGCAGGAGGACAGTTACACCACCTGGGAGCCACAATTTCGTATGTGGGCAGTCAGCGAGGGGGTGTATCCATACTACACCAGTCCGTATCAGACTACGGACCCCCTACAGACGACAACCGCCGCTCGAGCTGCCTACGGTCTCCTTAAGGCTGTCCCGGAGGAGTACACCCTCGACTTCGAACCCTTCCTTGGTGATCCGGGCACCGGCAGTGGGGCGGACCCCCGCGGTGCCTGGAAGCTGGCGACCACCCTCTTCGAAGGCGCGACCATAGCCACAACCTCACATCACCTCTCGGGCTTCAACTCTCTGCGCCAGGGTGCACATGAGACACCAGCCGACTACTGGCGGCGGGCGATGCGGCTGTACAGGGCTCTCAGAAAGAATGGGCCAGGACAACTCATGGCGTTCAACACCATCTGCATCGGCGTTGAGCGCGAGTACGCAAAAGCCTTTGACAACTTTAGACTGAAAAGTCTTCAGGAGATGGCTGGCAGAGGCTTTCTGCTGTCCTGGGCCACTGAGCACTTTCTACAGGTGGTAGGAGTTGGAGCAGCAAATGATGCTCGTCATAGTGCGTCAGCCGCAGCCGTCATAGCAAGCCAGGTAGCATGCATTATACACCCCTCCTCCCACCAGTCATCGCAGCCGACAGCGACAACTATAGTAGCAACTGGGATAGCTACCGTAGTCCAGGGGAAGAAAGGAAGGAGCAACAGGCGGGGAGGCAAGGATGACAAGGGATCAAAGACTCCAAAGCCGACTCAGAGGTGACAGTGGGAGTGCTACAACTGCGGGGGAGCGCACTGCTACACTGAGTGCAAGCTTCCCAAAAACTGGACAAAGATTGCGTAAGGCCTACAAAAGGCGTTCGAATAACGTGAGTGCTCATCCGCGCATTCCACAGCAGCGACCGATGTGACATCCACATCAGCAGCAGGAGCAGCCGCCGACGATGCCGGCGACCTGTCACCTCTGGAGCAGCAGCTCGCGTCGTAGGCCCGCGACATCGCCGAGCTTTGTCAGCTCCTATGGCTTTCCACTCAGGGAGGTACGAGTGCATTGACTGAGCCGAGGGGTCTCACGGTCAAGCTTGTTGAGTCCGTGTCGTGCAGTCGGGATGGTGGTGGTGGAGCACAGTGCGCTGTTGAGTCTGTGGAGTCGTTTCTTGCACGTGATGATGCTGGTTTGTCCGCTATCTTCGCCGCAGTCTGCACAGGTCACGACGCCCTGTCATGGCTTGATGCGTTGCAAGTCCGTGTCACCTTCGTAGCTTCGTAGTCATCTGCCGAGCAACCCCTGTCTACTACCTGCACTGTCGGACGCTGTTCTCTCACTTCGCCAGAGCATGTGACGGATGCCACCTGGATCCTAGACTCAGGTGCCACCCATCACATGGCATGTCACCGCCCTGATTTTGTTGTGCTTGGTCCTATTGGCTCTGTGCGGTCTGTGCGGACGGCTGCTGGGCATGAGGTGCCTGTATAGGGTGAGGGCGTGGTGCAATTCCATGGGCCATCATGGCCGTTCTACATCTCCAACGTGCTGTATGTGCCTGATCTAGAACTCAGCCTGTTGTCTGGACGTGCGTGTATACGGATGGGTCTCAGCGTCGCATTCACTGGTGAGGATGCCCCTGTCTCTGTTTGTGCAACCGCTAATGTAGTGCTTCGTGGCAAGGCAGTTGGAGACTTGTACCATGTCTCTAACCGCCCCACGTCCACCCCCGTCACGACATCCCCCGTTGCACGGGTGTTTGTGACGAGCACTCTGTCGCCTGAGCACCAGCGCCTACTGCACAGACGTTTGTGTGATGTCCATCTAGACGCTGTTGATCGTCTGATTCACACACAACCTGCACTCGGTCTTGACGCGGCGTCCTTCGAGGCGCCGCCTAAAACGGATTGCATGCAGTGCGCTCAAGGTAAAATGCACCGGGCCACGTACCCTCTGTCCAACTCACGGGCTCTAAAGCCCCTTGAGTTTGTTCACTCTGATCTCCTGGGACCCCTCCCCGTGGAGTTCCAGGATGACAGAGGGCGATACGTCCTCACAATTGCGGACGACTTCACCTGCATGTGGTGGATCTTCAGTTTACGCCTGAAGAGCGATGCTGCGCTCACCGTGCACACGTGGCTCGTTATGGCCAAACGCCAGTCTGGCCATACCCTCCAAACCTTTTGCTCTGATCGGGGTGGTGAATTCATGGGGGACCTACACCGGTATTCTGCCGAAGTGGGGGTGTTTCACAACCTCTCTGCCCCCGCCACGCCCCAGCAGAATGACGTGTCTGAGCGTTGGAACCGCACCATGGAAGATGCGGATCGTTCCATGCGGGTGGACAGCGGCATGCCGGAAGCATTCACTTTCGAGGGCATGGCATACATGACATGGGTCTGGATTCGGATCCCTCATGGCCCCCTCCCCAACACACACACCCATACCAACTATGGTATGGGTGCCGTGCCGACCTCCGGCTGGCGCGTGTCTGGGGATCTCTTGCTTACGTCTGGTTTACACCTAAACAGTAAGGGACCAAGTTTTCCCCCCGCGGTCACGTTTGCGTGTTCGTGGGCGTGGCCTTACGCTCCAAGGCCTGGCGCTTCTGGGACCCCAGTCGACGGTGCATTGTGGAGTCTCAAGACACGCTCTTCTTTGAGCGTCTCTCCTTCCATGACCTACCGGCTAGTGGCACTCCGCAGTCGCATTCCCCTGAGTGTGGTGTGGTCCCTCACGCGGGGGAGGGTGGGCTGACCGATGCCGCAGCCCTGGTCACCCTGGACGCTACTGGTCCGTCCCACCCACCAGCTGGCTCGCCTGCGATGTCCATACCTCCTGCGCTGCCTACACCACCTCTCCCGCTTGCGGCACCTGTGTCGTCAGCCCCTCCTGCTTCATCGGTGCCTACGTCACCCGCTGAGTCCCTAGCACCGCCCACGTCGTCCACACCTACGTCATGTGCAGACGCCCCTGTGTTGTCTGTGTCGTCACCGCTTGCATCGCCAGTACGGCCAGTCGAATTGCGTGTGTCGTCACCCCCCTCCGTCTCCCCAGTCGACATCTTGGCACCCGACACGTCGCCAATCACGTCGGTGCCCGATGCGTGTCCACCTCCTGTCCCATTTGCGTTGCCTCCGGAGCCGTAGAGACGAGGTGAGGGTGGGCGCATTCGCCCACGTCCTACTCGCAACGTTTGCAGTGGGGACCACGGCACGAGGGTCCTAGGTCTCAGCAAGCAAGGGCTCACTAAAGTTCACCCTGGCCGCGATACATGCCTCGTGCTCAGTGCTCACGAGCGACGACTTGCAGTCGACTCCGCAGAGTCCACCGTCACTGTTGGCCCTCCGTCTGCGGCCTATGCCTTGACCACGCGCAGTGGAGCCGCCGTCGCCCTAGATCCCAGTGTGGTGGGAGTGACACCAGACCCCAGCACGCTGTGTCAGGCTCTCGATGGGCCCAATGCGGCACTCTGGCGCACAGCATGTGAGGCTGAGCTGGCGGTCATCGATGAACATGGGGTGTACAAGCTTGTAGACCTGCCACGCGGACGCAAGGCTGTTCAGGCCAAGTGGGTCTTACGGAAAAAGCTGAAGCCGGACAACTCCGTTGACCGCTACAAAGCGCGACTAATTGTGAAGGGATTCTCTCAGGTGGAAGGGATCGACTTCACTCAGACCTTCGCACCAGTTGGACGCACGACCACGGCGTTGGGTCTGCTGTCCCAGGTGGCCTAGCACGACTGGAAACTCCACCAGATGGACGTCAACAACGCATTTCTGCATGGTAAGTTGGACGAAGAGATCTACATGGCTCAGCCCCTAGGGTTTGAGGATGACAGTGGTCGTGTGTGGCGGCTGCGGAAGGCTCTATACGGCCTGAAGCAGTTGCCCCGGTGCTGGAGCAAGGAGATCACAGGCACACTCCTACGAGCCGGCTATGCTCAGAGCAAGGCAGACCCGTCGCTCTTTGTCTCCGAGACTCCTGCGCCACTCACGACCATCCTGGTCTACGTTGACGACCTTCTGATCGCCTCGCCCGATCTGAAGGCTGTCGAAGCAGCCAAGGGAGTGCTGCAGTCAACATACAAAATGAAAGACCTGGGAGAGGCTGCGATGTTTTTGGGCATGCAAATTGTGCGAGATCGCGCTCGTCGGACGCTCCTGGTCCATCAGGAGCGGTACGCTCCAACTCTCGGGGAGCGCTTCGCCGAGCTTCTTAGCAGCGTACGCATGGCGTCGACCCCGATCACCCCTGACGGTCAGGACGCTTTGAAGGTCACTGATCCAGCAGAGCTGGGGGAGCTAATTGACGTGACCCTGTACTTGCGCGTCATTGGCTCGCTCATGTACCTGGCCACGACGACATGGCCGGACATAGCCTTCACTGTCAACCTGCTCGCGCAGTTCTCACAGGCACCACGCACGTGGGTTTTGGAGGCTGCCCTCCGGTGCGTTTGGTACGTTGTGTCCACCGCGTGGATCGGACTTCACTACCGTGGGCAGGCCTCTGTGGTTCTCAACGGGTACACAGACAGCGACTGGGTATGGAGCCCAGACGGCAAGAGCCGCACTGGAAACATCTTCCTCATTGGAGGAACTGCTGTTTCGTGGCGCAGCGGCAAGCAGGGCTGCATCGCTCGCAGCACCGCCAAAGCAGAGTATGTGCTTTGGGTGCTGGCGCAACCGAGAGTGTGTGGTTAGTTCTTCTGTAGCGTGAACTACGTCAGCCCATGTCCTCTATTGTGCTTCGATGTGACAACGAAAGTGCAAAGGCCATCACGGAGAACTCCGGTGCATTTCATGCACGCACAAAGCACATCAACGTCGAGTACCATTACGTCCGAGATCTGGTGGATCGAGGTGAGGTTCAGGTTGTGTGGGTCAGCACCGACTCGCAGCGGGCTGATCTTCTGACAAAGGCCATAAGCCGTATGAAGTTTCTTGCGGCTGTACGTTCTGTGGGATTGCACCCTGCCTGTACTATGGATTGACCTCTGCTCTTGAGCTATGTCTATTGTCATTCACCATTACTATGTTTGTGCCGTTACTTGCATCAGTTCTGTTACGTCACTTCTCTTGTCAGCCCTGGGGTCATGGGGGAGTGATATTGTACATACAGCTTACTGTGACCTCTCGGCTCACGTCCATTGCCTTGCAGACCCCTGATGAGGCGGAGGGCACGGAAGACTGGGGGAGCAGACGCGAGCCCGGCATCTGCTGAGCGGTTGTAAACGGCCACGGGGTACACTTCCTCACTCTCTACACGTGGTGGTTGCCTGTATCGTATCGTGTCTCAAGACAGTCCGGATTATGTTTCCTTGTGTGTGAACTACAGTGGTTTGGTGACCTAGATTAGTCTTGCGTGTGAGCTAGGTGATAGCTTAGACAAGTATAATTTAGGTCTAAACTTGGTTCGTGGACAAGTGGGTCAGGAAGTGGGTATGCTCTAGGTTGTTTGAGCGAGTGCCGGCGAGCTCCTTCTCGCCATCCGATGGGTGGACTCGGTTAGAGAGTTCCACCCCGTAGCAACACCACTCTCTCTTTCTCTCTCACTGTTTTGACTCTCACTACACACACAAGCTGTCATTCTTCCTCCCGTTTGTCTCTATCCGTCCATAGTGTCGTGTGTAACACAGTGGCATGAGGGAAGGGGCGTTGAGGGTGACTGTTTGGAGGCACCAGCACGTCGACAATTGATGGACCACCCACTCGGAGCAGACCGATGACTGACCTAACGTCCTGGATGCTGTCTCAAACCTCTTGCAATTTTTCTGCAGCCTGTAGGATTTTATCTTTGCGCTGGTCGTGCACCAATTTGCATGTTTTGCATGGTGTGTCCATCGTTCAATGCCGGATGCATGCATATGACCTGCCATAGTGTCTCGCTTGAGATCCTGCACATTTAGGTTTAGACGGCATAGCGTTCTGACTTGTCTGCGCAGAGTTACGGCCAAACAATGTTTTTGGGCTGGTTTTAAGACAGACCTTGCATGGCCGCGTGCAACACCCGCCGTGGCCTATAGCAAATGTTTATGCTGTGGACCTGTCATTTGTTAACACTCTCTGTAAATGCTATTGAAACATTATAGCACTCTGAATTGTGTCTCCTAGCCCGACCCTTGCCGTCGAGTGTACGACATGTGATTGTTCTCACCGTGTGACCAGGTTGTTGTGCTTTGTGCCGTTCCTGTACAGTTTACTGTGAGCACTCGGCTGTGTCCATACTCGTGCAGATCCCTGAGGCAGGCGGCCCTGGTGACACCGGCGCGACGACAGGCGGCGGACTACCCGTCTGGAGCTGACCGACCACTGTTCCAGAGCCCCAGATGTCACCGGGACTCCTTGCTGTGCCTTCTACGTCTTGCAGGCGCCTTTCGGCGGACTGGGCATGAGGCCCATTTGCATGTTTTTGCATTTTATACTCGCTGTCAGTCAATGGATGCATGCATGTGACCAGTCGTTGCATGCGTCTTTTGATTCTGCACATCTAGGTTTAGACGGCGTAGGATTCTGACATGTGTGCACAAAGTTACGGCCAAAACAGTGGTTTTGGGCCGGTTTTAGGACAGCTCTTGGACTGCCGCGTGCGACACCCGCCGTGCGCCGCGGCAGGTATTTATGTCCTGGACCTGTCAGTTGTCATTTCTCTCTGCATATGCTATATTGAAGCATTCTGACACTTTGACATGTGTCTCCTAGCCAAACCCTTGCCGTTGTGTGTACGACCTATGACTGTCGTCACCGTCTGACTAGGCACTGACGCCTGGTCAGCAGCTGTGCTGCTAGGAAGCTTCTACGCACTTTCTCATGGTATCAGAGCAGTGAGACAGTTCTCACTGAGCTGCGCAGCAGAGACGCAGCAGAGCAGCATCAGTGAGAGTCACCGCTGCAGCAGATCTTCTGGGACCCGTTGGAGACGGCCGTTCGCCGTCCGCACACTCCACCCACCACGTGAGATCGCAGCTGCTGAGGCAGCAGCAGCAGCGCGTACCGCCACGCAGAGGTGTGTGGCGGCTGCGGTGCGTGCAGCCGCCACTTCTCGCCCTCACAGCCGAAGCAGCAGAGCAGCAGCAGCAAAGGCGGCGGCGGCAGCCGCTCAGCAGCAGCGCAGCAGCAGCGGTCGCCACAGCAGCGTGGCAGCAGCGGCGGCAGCAGCAGCGCAACAGCGGCGTTGATAGCAGCAGCGCAGCAGTGGCAGCGGCACAGCAGCAGCAGCGGCATTTGCGGCGGCAGCATCAGCGCAGCAGTGGCAGCAGCAGCAGCGCGCGGTGGTGGCAGCCAGCAGCAGCGCGCGGCGGCGGCAGCCAGCAGCAGCTGCAGCGCGCAACAGCAACGCCGCGCGCAGCAGTAGCCGCCGCGCGCAGCAGGAGCTACCGCGCGCGGCAGCAGCCGCCGCGCGCAACAGCAGCGGCAGTAGCGCAGCTGCCGCTGCCACCGCTGCACACGCAGCTACGCAGCTGCTGCTGCAGCTGACAGCACAGCTGCAGCAACACCTAGGCGGAAGCTGCTACGCAGCTTCCGCGGAGCTGCCGCGCTCCACCGCGCAGCGGCAGAACCGTGACAAGAAAAAAACAAGAAAGAAGAAAAAAAGAAAAAAAAGGGGGACGAGCTGACGTCAGCATTGTTGGTTGCTGACCTCATCAGGTCGTGCTGACGTCAGCAACCATTTGCTGACGTCAGCATTACACTTAGCTAAATTTTCAACCGAAAAGTCAAAAGTTACCAGCGTTTCAACTCCCCGAGAAATGCAGACGGTTTTGAAATCCGGCAAACTTGCCCTGTCGTCCCATAGTGAGCGGCGACATGAGTTCGCCCGACGACAAGGACAAGTGACCAGGTGATCCCTCCTCCTCTTCTTCAGGGGTATTGAGCCCTCGCTTGCAGGCCATTGAGGACCTGCGTAGCCAGGAGGAGGAGATGCGTCGTCTGCAGCGAGAGCAGACTGACGCTATCCGCACACTGACTGAGCTCCTACGCGCTCAGTCCACAGCTCCTCCACGGATTTCTGAGGGAGCTGCCGGCGTTGCGGCCTCCACCCAGCACTCGGCTTAGGTGCCCGTGACAAGTACTTCGCCTGCTTCACCTCCTGGTGTGGTCTTCCCACCACCTGCGGACCTCCTTG
The DNA here is from genome assembly GCA_023375785.1 of Penium margaritaceum. Lineage (NCBI taxonomy): Eukaryota > Viridiplantae > Streptophyta > Zygnematophyceae > Desmidiales > Peniaceae > Penium > Penium margaritaceum. The sequence goes on from SZWC01005564.1 coordinate 130,337, forward strand.
ATGACGAGCCATTCATGCCAGGCTTTGAGGATGACTCCCAGGAGCGAGAGATTCGATTTCTACAGGAGCGCCTCCGTCAGCTGCAAACGGGTATTCGACCTCCACCCATGTCCCCGATACGATCGTCACCTGACTTCCCCAGTGATCACCCCTTTCCAGGAGTTTTTCCCGTCACTCGCCCTCCTCAGCCTGCGGCTGCTCTCCCCACGGAGCGGCAGCCAAAGGACTTTGAGGCACCACCTCCACGGTACATCAGCGAGGATGGATTTGACTGCTGGGAGATCCTGTTTCAGGTGTGGGCCACTTTTGAGGGAGTGTGGCCTTACTACCACAGCCCATACCAGTCTACAGATCCAGCACAGGTGCTGACAGCAGCCCGGGCCATGCGAAGGCTTCTCTACGCAATGCCACGCGAGACTCTCATTGACTTCCGCACCTTCCTCGGCGAGGCTGGCACAGGCACTGGAGCTGATCCTCGTGGAGGCTGGGATCTGGCATTGTCCCTACTGGCCGCAGAGACGCACGCCACGCGTGCGTCACACATTCGCGCTTTCCACTCTCTCCGTCAGGGACCAGCGGAGCCTGCAGCGGATTACTGGCGACGCACCCTACGTATCTACACGCGCCTGGGGACCTCAGGGGGCACACAGCTGTGGGTGCTTCGGACGATCATGCTCAGAGTTTGCCTGGAGTACACTGACATATTCACACGGTACAACAACGCTGCTCTCGAGCCTTTCTCAGCCACCCAGCAGCTGCTCCCGTGGGCCCATAAGCTTTTACTCCAGGTGACGTCGGCCTGCGAGGCAGCAGTAGCACATCAGGAGACTTCCCTCGCTGCAGCAGTCCTCGCCTCACCACCATCTTCCCTCCTACAGTCACCCTCACCTTCCTCCATCACGACCTCATCTTCCTCCTCCTCTTCGACCCCGTCTACACCCACGTAGATGCAGGGCATTGCAGCAGCTGCCCAGGGGAAGAAGAAGAATAGGAAGCGNCCAGCGGAGCCTGCAGCGGATTACTGGCGACGCGCCATGCGTATCTACACGCGCCTGGGGACCTCAGGGGGCACACAGCTGTGGGCGCTTCGGACGATCATGCTCGGAGTTCGCCTGGAGTACACCGACATATTCACACGGTACAGCGACGCTGCTCTCGAGCCTTTCTCAGCCACCCAGCAGCTGCTCCCGTGGGCCCATAAGCTTTTACTCCAGGTGACGTCGGCCTGCGAGGCAGCAGTAGCACATCAGGAGACTTCCCTCGCTGCAGCAGTCCTCGCCTCACCACCATCTTCCCTCCTACAGTCACCCTCACCTTCCTCCATCACGACCTCATCTTCCTCCTCCTCTTCGACCCCGTCTACACCCACGTAGATGCAGGGCATTGCAGCAGCTGCCCAGGGGAAGAAGAAGAATAGGAAGCGTGGATCAGGTTTGCAGCAGTCGTCATCCAGTGGTAGCAGTGGCCGTTCCGTGCACTGCTACAAGTGTGGAGGTGCCCATCGCTATACCGAGTGCCAGCAGCCGCTCGACTGGGAGCGCATCACTCGCGGACTTCAGGCTGCCCATGCTGCTCGCACCGCGTCCGGCATGTTGACCGCACACTCCTCTGGACGCGCGACGACTACGACTGCAGCTGTTCCTGCATCCTCACCGGCGAGCAGCAGTGATCCAGACCCACGTGACCGCACCATCACCGAGCTTCGTCATCTTCTGGCGCTTCGCTTTCAGGGAGGTGGGAGTGTGTTGTCATCGTCGAGTGGGTCACAGACTGCTTGTTCGTCCGTCCTTGTGACTCGTGATGACACGTGTGGGAGAGCACAGTCCGCATGTGATGATGATGGCCCTGATTGCACTAACTGGATTCATGAGTCTCACCTTTCTGATGTACGTCGTTCCGTCCCACTGACGCCTCAGTGTCCCTCTGATGCCGAGTGTTCTATTGCTCGTTGTACAGTGACGTCCACCAGTCGTGACTCCGGTGGCACTTGGATCATCGATTCCGGTGCCACCCACCACATGACATGTCGTCGTAGTGACTTTGTGGTACTTGGTCCTGTCACGACTGTCCGTTCTGTTCGTACAGGTTCTGGTCAGTCCTTACCGGTTCACGGTGTTGGGGTTGTATGCTTTCATGGTCCGTCTGGCCCCCTGTATCTCTCTGACGTACTGTTTGTGCCTGATCTTGAGCTCAGTCTGCTGTCTGTGCGTGCCTGCACTCTGATGGGTCTCTCCGTCGAGCATACCGCTGATTCAGCGACTGTGACTGCTCTTGACACCCGTAGCATTGTCCTGCGTGCTTCAGTCATAGATGATTTGTATCGTATTCCTCGGCCCTCCTCCCCTTGCTCTCCCTCCTCCTCTGGTCGCGTTTTTGTCACTGGTGTTCTATCCCCAGAACACCAGCGGTTGCTTCACCGACGTCTGTGTCACGTGGGCTCCGACACTGTGTCGAAGCTCATCCGGACACAGCCCGCTCTTGGTCTTGACGTGGCTTCTTTCGAGAGGCCACCCAAGACCGACTGTCTTTTTCGCGCTCAGGGTAAGATGTACCGGTGCACTTACCCTGATTCGCGTTCCCGAGTGCTGAGGTCCCTCGAGTTGGTCCACTCCGACCTGTTCGGTCCTCTCCCGGTCGAGTCGCTGTCCGAGAGGGGCCGATATGTTCTGACGCTAACTGATGACTTCACCCGGATGTGGTGGGTCTACAGTGTACGTCAGAACAGCGACGCCGCCCTTGCGGTTCGGCTCTGGCTCGTGATGGCTGAGCGTCAGTCTCGCCACACGCTACATACCTTTCGCTCGGATCGCGGCGGCGAGTTCCTCGGCGAGATGGACTCCTTCTTTGCTGAGCAAGGCATTTTTCACCAGGTCTCCGCTCCTGCTACCCCACAGCAGAACGGTGTATCTGAGCGCTGGAACCGCACCATGGAGGATGCGGTCCGCGCCATGTGGTCTGAGTGTGGTCTCCCAAAGTCCTTCGCATTCGAGGGCTTCGCCTTCATGACTTGGGTCTGGAACCACCTCCCGCATGGTCCGCTTCCGGATCATGTTACACCGTACGAGCTCTGGTTTGGCCACCGTGCCGATCTTTGTCTCGCACACGTCTGGGGATCCCTGGCCTTCGCATGGTACACCAAGGACCAGCAGGGGTCCAAGGTCTCCCCTCGGGGTCGCTTGTGTGCCTTCATCGGCATCTCCCCGCGGTCGAAGGCCTGGCGCTTTTGGGACCCCACTCGCCGTCGTGTCATTGAGTCCCGTGACGCGCTGTTTTTTGAGTCACTCACATACCGTGATCTGACTTCGATCACAGCGCTCTCTGCAGCTCATGTCCCCTCCTGTGAGGGTCCTCGGAGAATGGGGGAGAACTCTTCGCCAGCGACCATTCCTCGCCAGGTTGATGAGTCTGCTCGAGTCCCCTCTCGATCTCCAGCACTTGATGATCCGGCTATCATTGCCGTTGGTCCAGAGATCCCGCCTGTCCAGCCAGCTTTGCACCCCACAGGTACCACTGCTCCCATGCCTCCTCCTGCATCACCCTCTATGTCCACTGGCATCCCTGTTCCGGCGTCTCACCCAACCCTGTCCACTCCTGTCTCTACGTCGGCTGACATGCTTGTCTTAGTGTCCGGGCCAGCCTTGCCCGCTGTCATCCCCAGCTCAGTGTCCCCCACACACGCATCTCCGCGTACGGCATCTCCGACTGCCTCGTCTCAGCCCTCACCAACTGTGGTCGTACCTATCCCTGTGGTCGTACCTGTTCTTGAGCCTGAGGTGCGCCCCTCGACCTCCGGATACTCCCGTGAGCCCGGTGGTTGCCTTCGACCACTGGATTCTAGAGCTCAGCGAGCGTCGGGTTCCGGACCCAGACGTTCCACTCGTAGCATCGCGAGCGGTAATCCAGGCACAAAGGCCTTAGGCCTGAGTGTCCGCAATGAGCTTTCAGAGGTACACCCAGCATGCCCCATAGGGCACGAGCTGGTCACTCGCGAGTTCCATATCACCTGTGACGCAGCAGCTGATCTCGTGGCCGTCAGGCCAGACACTGAGGCGTGTGCACTTGCCACGCAGATTTCCCCCTCTATGGCGCCGGACCCGGGCACATTGAGGGAGGCTTTCTCATCGCAGGATGCTGATGCCTGGCGAGCTGCTTGCGAGGATGGGCTTTGCGCTATCCGAGAGCACAGAGTCTACGAGCTGGTCGACCTTCCCCCTGGGAGGAAGGCGATTCAGGTCAAGTGGGTCTTTCGCAAGAAAGTGAAGCCGGATGGCTCACTCGAACGCTACAAGGCCCGCTTGGTCGTCAAGGGGTTCTCTCAAATTGAGGGAGTTGATTACACTGACACCTTTGCCCCTGTCGGCCGCATGACCTCAGCTCAAGCTCTGTTCGGTATAGTAGCTCAGCATGACTGGGAACTACACCAGATGGATGTGAACAACGCATTCCTCCATGGCTTTTTGGATGAGAAGATCTACGTGGCTTATCCACCAGGCTTTGAGGAAGGTGACAAGGTCTGGCACTTGCGCAAGTCCTTGTACGGCCTCAAGCAGTCTCCACGCTGTTGGAACCGAGAGATCACTGGCACCTTGACTCGCGCAGGATACGTACAGAGCGAGGCAGACCCCTCACTCTTCATCCTACCAACACCCGAGCGGTTTATCGCCATCCTGGTCTATGATGATGACCTTCTGATCGCGTCTCCGTCGCTGGAGGCCGTGAAGGAGGCCAAGGCTGTCCTGCAGACCGCCTACAGGATGAAGGACCTCGGTCCTGCATCGGTGTTTCTTGGTATGGAGATTGTGCAAGATCGCAGGCATCGAACACTGTTACTGCATCAGGCCCGATACGCACGAGTCGTGGGGGAGCGCTTTAGCGATCTCCTTGGTGCAGAGCCCCCTGCTTCCACACCACTCACACCTGATGGGCAGGATGCCCTGAAGGTGGATGATCCTACACAGCTGGGGAAGACAGTGGACGTGACCTTGTACCTCCGTCTTATCGGATCTCTGATGTACCTGGCCACTACCACGCGTCCAGACATCGCGTTTGCCGTCAACCTCCTCGCTCAGTTCTCGCAGGCTCCACGTGCGAGAGCTCTTCACACGGCTGTGCGAGTGGTACGGTACGTGGTCTCCACGTCCTATCTCGGACTCTGCTTTCGTCGGCAGTGTTTGGTGGTCCTTGACGGCTACACTGACAACGACTGGGCTTGGAGTCCTGACGGGCGCAGTCGCACCGGCTACGTGTTTCTGCTCGGTGGTACCGCTTTGTCTTGGCGAAGCGGGAAGCAGGGCTGCATCGCACGTAGCTCGTCGGAGGCAGAGTATGTGGCTTTGGGGCCAGGGGCTGCTGAGGCAGTTTGGCTGCAGCGCTTGTTTCTTGAGCTTGGGCAGTCAGTACCTGCCATTGTGCTGCGTTGCGACAACCAGAGAGCTCTCGCCATTGCGGAGAACTCTGGTGTTTTTCATGCTCGCACAAAGCACATTGCGGTTGAGCACCACTTCGTTCGTGATCTGGTGGAGCGACGCGTGATCTCCATCATGTGGGTTGGCACTGACTTGCAGCGAGCTGATTTCTTGAC
>SZWC01005565.1:11970-25897 GCA_023375785.1 Penium margaritaceum
TCCCCCCAAGAACAATTTCCAATGGTCCATATGCTGCCTGCTCATGGCCTATTAGTCTGAAATAATACATTTCTTACTTTGACTTAATTCCTTTGTGCAAATTCGTTGTTCCGCCAATTCAGACCCTACCCCCCCCCCCTATGTATCAGAACCAGGTGATACATGTTCCCACTCATGGAGAAATATGTTGCACAACACATTGTAACAAATGACTTCTTTTTTACACATGCCATAGTATGCAAAAGGTTGCAACGACTGATGTGACTGTAAACCATTGTACGCCAACGGTTGTAATTTGACTTAACTAATGACTTAACTAATCACTTGACTGTACTAATGACTGCATTGTACAAATCAGGTCAGCCATTGTCATTAGTAAATTGACTTAAGTAATGACAAACCAGGCAAGCCTTAGTGATGACAATAAGGAGGTACGTATTGTCACAAATTGAAATGTCCATGGTGCTAAAGTCCACAAGTGGATTCGCAAAACAAGGCTTGAGGACTCGCGAAACACAGGACTCACGAGTCCCTAGAAAGACTCGCGAGTCCGGTTCCAAGGTTTGTCTCGTATGGGAAAATCCGGTTCCTTGTCCAGATTCGCGAATCTGGACTCATGTGCAGGCTTACAACTATGGCACAACTCTGACACAACTCTGGCACTACTCTGGCACAACTCCGGCACAACTCTGGCACAACTCTGGCACAACTCTGGCACAGATCTAGCACAGCTCTGGCACAACTCTGGCACAACTCTGGCACACCTCTAGCACAACTCTGACACAACTCTGGCACAACTCTGGCACAACTCTGGCACAAATGTGGCACAACTCTGGCACAACTCTGGCGCAACTCTGGCACAACTCTGGCACAACTCTGGCAGAACTCTAGCACAACTCTGGCACAACTCTGGCACAACTCTAGCACAACTCTGGCACAACTCTGGCACAACTCTAGCACAACTCTGGCACAACTCTGGCACAACTCTAGCACAACTCTGGCACAACTCTGGCACAACTCTAGCACAACTCTGGCACAACTCTGGCACAACTCTAGCACAACTCTGGCACAACTCTGGCACAACTCTAGCACAACTCTGGCACAACTCTGGCACAACTCTAGCACAACTCTGGCACAACTCTGGCACAACTCTAGCACAACTCTGGCACAACTCTGGCACAACTCTAGCACAACTCTGGCACAACTCTGGCACAACTCTAGCACAACTCTGGCACAACTCTGGCACAACTCTAGCACAACTCTGGCACAACTCTGGCACAACTCTAGCACAACTCTGGCACAACTCTGGCACAACTCTAGCACAACTCTGGCACAACTCTGGCACAACTCTAGCACAACTCTGGCACAACTCTGGCACAACTCTAGCACAACTCTGGCACAACTCTGGCACAACTCTAGCACAACTCTGGCACAACTCTGGCACAACTCTAGCACAACTCTGGCACAACTCTGGCACAACTCTAGCACAACTCTGGCACAACTCTGGCACAACTCTAGCACAACTCTGGCACAACTCTGGCACAACTCTAGCACAACTCTGGCACAACTCTGGCACAACTCTAGCACAACTCTGGCACAACTCTGGCACAACTCTAGCACAACTCTGGCACAACTCTGGCACAACTCTAGCACAACTCTGGCACAACTCTGGCACAACTCTAGCACAACTCTGGCACAACTCTGGCACAACTCTAGCACAACTCTGGCACAACTCTGGCACAACTCTAGCACAACTCTGGCACAACTCTGGCACAACTCTAGCACAACTCTGGCACAACTCTGGCACAACTCTAGCACAACTCTGGCACAACTCTGGCACAACTCTAGCACAACTCTGGCACAACTCTGGCACAACTCTAGCACAACTCTGGCACAACTCTGGCACAACTCTAGCACAACTCTGGCACAACTCTGGCACAACTCTAGCACAACTCTGGCACAACTCTGGCACAACTCTAGCACAACTCTGGCACAACTCTGGCACAACTCTAGCACAACTCTGGCACAACTCTGGCACAACTCTGGCACACCTCTGGAACAACTCTGGCACAACTCTGGCACAACTCTGGCACAACTCTAGCACAACTAAGGCACAACGCTGGCACAACTCTGGCACAACCATGGCACAAATCTGGCACAACTCTGGCACAACTCTGCCACAACTCTGGCAGACCTCTAGCACAACTCTGGCACAACTCTGGCAAAACTCTGGCAAAACTCTGGTACGACTCTAACACAACTCCCGCACAACTCTGGCACAACTCATGAACAACTATGTCACAACTCAGGCACAACTATGGCCCAACTATGGAACACGTTTGGCACAACTCTGGCACAACTCTGGCACAACTCTGGCATATTTCTATAACAACTCGGGCACAACTTTGGCACAACTCTAGCACAACTCTGGAGCAACTCTGGCACAACACTGCCACAACTATGGCACAACTCTGGCAAAACTCTGGCACAACTCAGGCACAACTCTGGTACAACTTTCGTACATCACCCGAACAGCTCTGGCACAACTTTGGCACAGTTTTGGCATACCTCTGGCACAACTCTGGCTCAACTCTGGAACAAATCTGGCACAACACTGGCACAACTATGGCACAAATCAGGCACAACTTTGGCACAACTATGGCACAACGTTTGCACAACTCTGGAACAACTCTGGCACAACCCTTGCACAACTCTGGCATAGCTCTGGACCAACTCAAGCACAACTATGGCACAACTCTGGCAGAACTCCGGCACTACTCTGGCACAACTCTGGCACAACTCTGACACAAATCTGGCACAACTCTGGCACAAATCTAGCACAGCTCTGGCACCACTCTGGCACAACTCTGCCAAAACTCTGGCACACCTCTGGAACAACTCTGGCACAACTCTGGCACAACTCTGGCACAAATCTGGCACAACTCTGGTACACCTTTGGCACAACTCTCGCACAAAATTGGCACAACTCTGGCACAACTCTAGTCCAACTCTCGCACAACTCCCGCACAACTCTAGCACACCTCTGGCACAACTCTGGCACAACTCCGGCACAACTCTGGCACAACTCTGGCACAACTCTGGCACAACTCTGGTACAACTCTGGCAGAACTCGGGCACAACCATGGTACAACTCTGGCACAGCTCTGGCACAACTCTGGAACAACTCTAGAAGAACTCTGGCACAACTCTGGCACAGCTCTGGAAAAACTCTGGCACAACTCTTGCACAACTTTGCCACAACTATGGCACAATTCCGGCACATCTCTGGCACAACATAGCCACAGCTCTGGCACAAATCTGGCACAACTCAGGCACACCTCTGGCACAACTCCGGCACAATTATGGCACAAATCTGGCACTATTTCTGGCAGAACTCTGGCGCAACTCTGGCACAACTCTGGCACAACTCTGGCACATCTCTGGCACAACTCTGGCACAACTCTGGCACAGCGCTGGAACAACTCAAGCACAACTATGGCACAACTCTTGCACAACTCTGGCACTACTCTGGCACAACTCTGGCACAACTCTGGCACAGCGCTGGAACAACTCAAGCACAACTATGGCACAACTCTTGCACAACTCTGGCACTACTCTGGCACAACTCTGGCACAACTCTGGCACAGCGCTGGAACAACTCAAGCACAACTATGGCACAACTCTTGCACAACTCTGGCACTACTCTGGCACAACTCTGGCACAACTCTGGCACAGCGCTGGAACAACTCAAGCACAACTATGGCACAACTCTTGCACAACTCTGGCACTACTCTGGCACAACTCTGGCACAACTCTGGCACAGCGCTGGAACAACTCAAGCACAACTATGGCACAACTCTTGCACAACTCTGGCACTACTCTGGCACAACTCTGGCACAACTCTGGCACAGCGCTGGAACAACTCAAGCACAACTATGGCACAACTCTTGCACAACTCTGGCACTACTCTGGCACAACTCTGGCACAACTCTGGCACAGCGCTGGAACAACTCAAGCACAACTATGGCACAACTCTTGCACAACTCTGGCACTACTCTGGCACAACTCTGGCACAACTCTGGCACAGCGCTGGAACAACTCAAGCACAACTATGGCACAACTCTTGCACAACTCTGGCACTACTCTGGCACAACTCTGGCACAACTCTGGCACAGCGCTGGAACAACTCAAGCACAACTATGGCACAACTCTTGCACAACTCTGGCACTACTCTGGCACAACTCTGGCACAACTCTGGCAGAACTTTGGCACAACTCTGGCACAACTCTGGAAAAACTCTGGAACAACTCTGGTACGACTTTAACACAACTCTTGCACAACACTGGCACAACTCTGGCACAACTCTGCCACAACTCTGGCACAACTCTGGCACATATTTGGCACAACTCAGGAACAACTCTGGCTTAACTCAACAACAAATATGTCACAACTCTGGAAAAACTCTGGCACAACTATGGAACAACTTTGGCACAATTCTGGCACAACTGTGGCACAACTGTGGCACATTTCTATATTCGGTCAGCAACAACTTTGCCACAACTCTAACACAACTCTGGCATAACTCTGGCACAACTCTGCCACAACTATGGCACAACTCTGGCAAAACTCTGGCACAGCTCTGGCACAACTCTAGCACAACTCTGGTACAACTCTGAAACGGCTCTGGCACAACTTTGGCACAGTTTTGGCAGACCTCTGGCACAACTCTGGCACAACTCTGGAACAAACCTAGAACAGATCTGGCACAACTATGGCACAAATCTCACACAACTTTGGCACAACTATGGCACAACTCTGGCACAACTCTGGAACAACTTTGGCACAACTCTGGCACAACTCTGGCATAGCTCCGGAACAAGTCAAGCACGACTATGGCACAACTCTGGCACAACTCCGGCACTACTCTGGCACAACTCTGGCACAACTCTGACACAAATCTGGCACAAATCTGGCACAAATCTAGCACAGCTCTTGTACCACTCTGGCACAACTCTGCCGCAACTCTGGCACACCTCTGGAACAACTCTGGCATAACTCTGGCACAACTTTGGCACAACTCTGGCACAACTCTGGCATACCTCTAGCACAACTCTGGCAAAACTTTGCTTCAACTCTGGCACAACTCTACTCCAACATTAGCACAACTCCCGCACAACTCTGGCCCACCTCTGGCACAACTCTGGCACAACTCCGGCACAACTCTGGCACAACTCTGGCACAACTCTGGCACAACTCTGGCACAACTCTAGCACAATTCCAGCAAAACTCTGGCACAGCTCTGGCACCACTCTTGCACAACTCTGGCACGACTCTGTCACAACTCTGGCTCAACTCTGGCACAACTGTGGCACAACTCTGGCGCAACTCTGGCACAACTCTGGTACAACTCTGGCACAGCTCTGGCACAACTCTGGCACAACTCTGGCACAACTCTGGCACAACTCTGGCACAACTCTGGCACAACTCTTGCACAACTTTGTCACAACTATGGCACAATTCTGGCTCATCTCTAGCACAACATGGGCACAGCTCTGACAAAAATCTGGCACAACTCAGGCACAACTCTGGCACAACTCCAGCACAATTATGGCACAAATCTGGCACAATTCTGGCTGAACTATGGCGCAAATCTGGCACAACTGCGGCAAAACTCTGGCACATCTCTGGCACAACTCTGGCACAAATATGGCACAACTCTGGCAAAACTCTGGCACAATGCTTGCACAACTCTGGAACAACTCTGGCTCATTTGGGAACTCTATGTATCGAGTAGAAAGGACAAAGAACCTCAATACGTAGTGGCACGGTGTGGCTACTATGCACACCAAACAACCAAACTAGTCATTTGTCACTGACCATGATCAAAGAATTCCAGTATGGGTGGTCAATGTTTACATCCCATAACACGAGTCACAAATGGTCAGAGGGGGAAACAATGGTTTTGGAATACTAGTTTTCAACTACCTTGTACAACGACCTTGAATAAGTAGTAGCACGGTGTGGCTACCATGCACAATGACCGACCGAAGTACACATATGTACTGCCTTTGACCCAAGAAATCCAATGTGCGTGGTCAACGTTGACAACTCATAATACGAGCCACAAATGGTCAGAGGGGGAAACAATGGTTTGGGAAAACCAGGTATCAACTACCAATCAGAAGGACCTTCAATAAGTAATGGCACGGTGTGGATACCATGTACAATGACCAACCAAAGTGGGCATGTTTCACTGACCATGACCAACAAATGTCACTATGTGTGGTCAACTTTGACAGCTCATAACATGAATCACAAATGGTAAGAGGAGGAAACAATGGTTTGTGAATACGATTCATCAATTAGCAAGTGCAAATGCCTTCAATATATTGTGGCACAGTGTGGCTACCATGCATAGTCACCACCCAAAGCATGCATATGTCACTGACCATGACCAAAGGATTTCACTTTATGTGGTCAACGTTGACAACTCACAACAAGAGTCACAGATAGTCAGAGGGGGCAACAATGGTTTCGGAATACTGGCTATCAACTAGAAAGCACAAAGACCTTCAGTACATAGTGACACGGCATAGCAACCATGTATAGTGACAAACCAAAGTAGTCATATGCAACTAACCATGCCCAAAAGAATTTCACAGTGTGTGGTCAACGTTGAAAACTCATAACACAAGTCACAAAAGGTCAGAGGGGGAAACAATGGGCTGGGAACACTAGTTATCAACTAGCAAGTACAACGACCTTCAACAACTCTGGCACGTCTCTGGCACAACTCTGGCACAACTCTAGCACAAATCTGGCACAACTCTGGCACAACACTGGTACAACTCTTGCACAACCCTGGCACAACTCTGGCACATCTCTGGCACAAGTCCGGCACAACTCTGGCACAACACTGGCACAACTTTGGCACAACTTTGGCAAAACTCTGGCACAACTCTGGCACAACTCTAGCACAATTCCAGCAAAACTCTGGCACAACTCTGGCAAAACTTTGACACAACTCTGGCACATCTCTGTCACAACTCTGGCACAACTCTGGCACAACCGTGGCACAACTCTGGTACAACTCTCGCAAAACTTTGGCGCAACAATGGCACAACTCTGGCACAACTCTGGCACAGCATTGGCACAACTCTGGCATAACTCTCACACAACTCGGGAACAACTCTAGCACAAATCTGGCACAACTCTGTCACAGATCTGGCACAACTCTGGCACACCTCTAGCACAACTCTAGCACAACTCTGGCACAACTCTGACACACCTCTGGAACAACTCTGGCAAAACCCTGGCACAACTCACGAACAACTCTGGAAGAACTCTGGCACAATCCTGGAACAACTCTGGCACAGCTCTGGCACAACTCTGGCACAACACTGGCACATCTCTGAGACAGCTTTGGCACAACTCTAGCAAAATTCTGGCAAAACTCTGGCACAACTCTGGCACAACTCTGCCACAACTCTGGGACAATTCTGGCACAACTCTGGCACAACTTTGGCACAATTCTGGCTCAACTCTGGCACAACTCTGTCACAACTGGGGCACAACTCTGCCACAACTCTGGCACAACTCTGGCACAACTTTGGCACAACTCTTGCACAGCTCTGGCACATGTCTGGCTAAACTCAGGCACAACTCTGGCACAAATCTGGCACAACTCTTGCACAAAGCTGGCACAACTCTGGCACAACTCTGGCACAACTCTGGCACAACTCAGGCACAACCCTTGCACAACTCTGGCACAACTCTGGCCCAACTCTGGCACAACTCTGGCTCATCTCTGTCACAACTCTGGAAAAACTCTTGCACAACTCTGGCACAACTCTGGCAGAACTCTTGCAAAACACTGGCACATCTCTGGCCCAACTCTGGCACAACTCTGGCACAACTCTGGCACAACTCTTGCACAACTCTGGCACATCTCTGGCACAAACCTGGCTTAACTGTGGCACAACTCTGGCACGACTCTGGAACAACTCTGGCACAACAATGGCACAACTCTGGGACAACGTTTGCACAACACTGGCACACCTCTGACACAATTCTGGCACAACTCTGGCACAACTCGGCCACAACTCTGGAGAAAATGTGGCATAACAATGGCACAATTCTGGCACACCTTTGGCACAACTCTGGTATGACTTTGGCACAACTCTGGTACAACTCTCGCACATTCCTTGCACAACTCTGGCACATCTATGGCTAAACTCTGACACAAGTCTGCCACAACTCTGGCACAACTTTCGCACAGCTCTGGTACAACTCTGGCACAACTCTGAACACGTCTGGCACAACTCCGGCAAAACTCTGGCCCAACTCTGGCGCATCTCTGGCACTACTCTGGCAAAACTCTGGCACAACTCGGGCACAACTCTGGCACAGCTCTGGAACTACTCTAGCACTACTCTGGCACAACTCTGGCACACCTCGGACACAACTCTGGCACAACTCTAGAACAACTCCAGCATAACTCTGGCACAAGTCTCGCACAACTCTGGAACAACTCTGGCACAACCTTGGCACAACTCTGGCGGACCTCTGACATAACTCTGATACAACACTGGCACAACTCTGGGACAACTCTGGCACAACTCTGGCACAACTCTAACACAAATCTGGGACAACTCTGGAACAAGTCTAGAAAAACTCTGGCACAACTCTGGCACAACTCTGGCACATCTTTGGCACAACTCTGGCACAACTCTTGCACAACTCTGGCAAAACTCTGGCACAACAATGGCAAAACTCTGGCAGAACTCTGGCACAACTCTGGCGCAACTCTGGCACAACTCGGGCACGACTCTGGCACAACTCTGGCGCAACTCTGGCACAACTCGGGCACGACTCTGGCACAACTCTGGCGCAACTCTGGCACAACTCGGGCACGACTCTGGCACAACTCTGGCGCAACTCTGGCACAACTCGGGCACGACTCTGGCACAACTCTGGCGCAACTCTGGCACAACTCGGGCACGACTCTGGCACAACTCTGGCGCAACTCTGGCACAACTCGGGCACGACTCTGGCACAACTCTGGCGCAACTCTGGCACAACTCGGGCACGACTCTGGCACAACTCTGGCGCAACTCTGGCACAACTCGGGCACGACTCTGGCACAACTCTGGCGCAACTCTGGCACAACTCGGGCACGACTCTGGCACAACTCTGGTACAACTCTGGCACAACTCTAGCATAACTGCGGCAAAACCCTGGCACAACTCTGGCGAAACTCTGGCACAACTCTGGCACATCTCCGGCACAACTCTTGCACAACTCTGGCACAACTCTGGCACAACTCTGGCACAGCTCTGGCACAACTTTGGCACAACTGTGGCACAACTCTGGCACAATTCTGGCACAAATATGGCGCAACTCGGGCACAACCCTGGCATAAATGGCGCACAACTCTGAAACAAGTCTTGCACAACTCTTGCGCAACTCAGGTACAAATCTAGCACAACACTGGCACAACTCTAGCACAACTCTGGAACAACTCTGGCCCAACTCTTGCAGAACCCTGGCACAACTCTGGCATACCTCTGGCACAACTCTGGCACAACCCTGGAACAACTCTGGCACAACTCTGGAAAAACTCTGGCACAACTCTGGCACAACTCTGGCACAACTCTGAAACAACTCTGGCACAGCTCTGGCAGAACTCTGTCACATCTCTGGCACAACTATGGCTTAACTGTGGCACAACTCTGGCACGACTCAGGCACAACTCTGGCACACCTCTGGCAAACCTCTGGCACAACTCTGCCACAATTCTGGCACAACTCTGGCACAACTCTGGCACAACGCGGCCACAACCCTGGCACAACTCTGGCACAACAATGGCACAATTCTGGCACACCTCTGGTACAACTCTGGTATAACTGTGGCACAACTCTGGTACAACTCTGGCACATTCCTGGCACAACTCTGGTACATCTCTGGCACAACTCTGGCACAACTCTGACAAAACTCTTGCACATCTCTGGCACAGTTCTTGCACAACTCTGGCACAACTCTGGCACAACTCTGGCCCAACACTGGCGGAACTCTTGCACAACTTTGGAAAAACTCTGGCACATCTCTGGCACAACTCTGGCACAACTCTGGCAGAACTCTTGCAAAACTATGGCACAACTCTTACACAACTCTTGCACAACTCTGGGACAACTGTTGCACAACTCTGGCACAACTCTTGCAAAAAGCTGGCACAACTCGGGCACAACTCTGGCACAACTCTGGCACAACTCTGACACAACTCTGGCACAACTCTGGCACAACTCTGGCTTAACTCTGGCACAACTCTGGCACAAATCTTGCAAAACTCTAGCACAACTCCGACAAAACACTGGCACAACTCTGGAAAAACGCTGGCACAACTCTGGCAAATCTATGGCACAACTCTGGCCAAACTCTGGCACAACTCTGGCAAAACTCTGGCAAAACTTTGGCGCAACTGTGGCACAACTCTGGCACAACTCTGGCACAACTCTGGCACAAATNAGCTGCGGAAGTCCTTGTACGGGCTAAAACAATCGCCCAGATATTGGTACCAACAGATGGACAGGTTCATGGCACAACTCGGCTTCAAGCGCTGTGAGGCGGATCACAGCGTGTACGTGCGACGCGACAAACAGCTCCATTAGATTGTTGACCTCTACGTGGACGACCTGATTGTGTGCTCGACGGATTTGCCGAGCCTACAGCAGCTGAAAGAGTGGCTGAGTAGCAGATTCCTGATGTCGGACATGGGGGAGCTGGAGTACTACCTCGGGGTGAGCATTACGCGGAACCGGAGGGCGCGCACGCTTGAGCTGGGACAGGCCAAATACGTGGCCGAGGTGCTGAAGCGGTACGGCATGGAGGACTGCAAACCAGTTGGCAGTCCAGTCTCCACGACCTGTGAACTGAGTGCGGTAATGGCGCCACAAACAAAAGAAGAGCGGGAAGATATGGCAGAGGTGCCCTACCAATCGGCGGTGGGCAGCCTCATGTATGCCATGGTGGCGACTCGACCAGACCTGGCCTACGGGGTGGGCCAAGTGAGCAGGTACGTGGCCGACCGAGGGCCACTACATTGGCAAGCGGTCAAGCGCATCCTCCGCTACCTGCAGGCAACGCGGCAAGCGTGCTTGAGGTTCGACGGCAAGGGGCGGGCGGACCCCTTCCGTCTGGTCTGCTACACGGACGCAGACTACGCTGGGGATGTGGACAAGTGGAAGTCCACATCCGGCTACGTGTTCTTCCTCGCTGGTGCAGCGGTCTCGTGGTGCAGCGGTCTCGTGGTGCAGCAGAAAGCAAGATTGCGTCGCCACCTCCACAGTGGAAGCAGAGTACCTCGCACTGGCCGAGGCAGTCAAAGAGGCGGTGTGGCTCCGCAGGTTTCTGGGGGAGCTGGGCGTGCCGCAGCAAGAGCCTACCGTGGTGCAAGAGGACAACACCGGCTCAATCTCACTGACCAACAATCCGACGCAGCACAAGAGGATGAAGCACATCGACGTGCATTACCACTACGCACGGGACATGGTTGAAAAGGGGCAGGTGGTGCTGTAGCATTGCAGGACGCACAACATGCTTGCGAATTGCTTGACCAAAGCGCAACCCCTCGACCGGCACGCATTGAGCGTGGCCGGGCTTGGGATGACCAACTATGATGGGCTGGAGGACGCTGCAGAAGATGAGTGAAATGATGCAGGAGAAGCAGGCATGGCAGGTGCAAGGGGGAGAATGTTGAAGATTTGCCCCTCTACATGCCCAAGTGCGGCGCCGGGAGGCGTCGACGAGCCGCCAGAGAGAGGAAACTCCTCGTCGACGGATCTGGCAACTTGAGGAATGCTCGGATCCTAAAATGGAGGATTACCCTTGAAAGTTGACGAGTTGTTGAATCCAGTGGAAGTTGTTTCACCGGAATCGGATTAGTAACGAGGGAGATATGGGCTTCCAAAGTTGGGGTGTGCGCGGCGGTTCTGGCAGCCGGCCGCGGTTCGACTTGCGGTGAATAATTGACCGGATCGAGTAACAAAATGCCATCTGGGGATTTTGCTCCGGAAGGACTGCCGAGGCGTCCGGTGGATGATCCGCCGGATTTCAGGAGTGCAGTTTGTTACTGAGGGACTTAGCCAAAATCCTGGCTCGGAGTCTGAAACTCAGTAGTACAGTTTGTTACTCGGGGACTTCATCAAAATTCCGACTGGAAGTCAGCGAACAGGTTTCGACCCACATCAATCCCCATCACCAAACTCGATGATTAACTCATCAAAACAGACCCCAAAGGCGCGAGGGGCGCCGCCACTACGCATAGGGACATCTGCGCCCCCGGAATGGCGTTTTTGATGGGTCCTTGATGTGTGAAGGCGCCTCGGCGGGCGACGTGGTGCGCGCCGCCGAGTGAGCGGCTGGTTTGGGGTGCTGCGCTTCGACTGACGTAGCGGGAGCTACAATTATCCGAATTGCGCATGGTTTGGTACGTTGGAGAGCTCATAACTAGCCCTACAAATGTTTTGATCATGTCCATGTTCAAAAACTAATGCAAAATCACGTTATGCTGTTCGCAAAAGTGACTGTCTCGCAAATCCCTTCGACTCCCAGAAACATAGCGTGAGGCGACCAGAAAGCTCATGCTTAGACTCAGAACCACCCGCAAAACATAGCCGTGAATACACAGTAGACCCGTTGGGCCATGTTGGAAATTCCTCCACCCGGGGGTCGTTTCCTGACGAAGGGTTATGGGCCCACAGCCCTGACCGGTCTGCACATCGCTCACGGCTTTCGCGGCGGACGGTGATGTCGTCAGGGACGACATCACCGTCAAGCTTTGAGGTCCCGGAGTTGAAGACTGCACAAATGGCGCAGAAGGAGACGCAGCCCATCCAGAAGTATGCAAGTGGCCCTGGCTACGGGCTATGGAGGTGGCACTTCGAGCTGCACCTCGCGCATAAGGGGTTGCTGGAGGTCATGAAGGGAACGGAAGTCTGATGAGGCGACGACAACGGAAGCACAGAAGGAGGCCTTCACAGATAAGAACACAGAGGCGCTCATGCTGCTGGTGTCCGGGACGGCCGAGTCGCAGTGGGGCTACTTCGAGGGCTGCAAGCTAGCAGCCGAAGCTTGGCAAAAACTATGTGCCATCCATCAATCCAAGTCACTGGCGAACAAAATCTTCGCAATGAAGCGACTCCTGACAATGAGAATCGAGGAGGGAGATGATGTCATCACCGCCATGCAGCAGATCGAGTCGCTTGCCTCACAATGCAACGACGTGGGGTGGAAGATTGACACGCAGCTGCAGGCAATGGCCCTCCTCATGGCCCATCCTGACAGTTGGAGCCCTCTCATTACAGTCTTGGAAGGATGGGCAGAAGACAAGCTCACCTATGGCGCGGTCGTAGAGTACATCCGCAACGAGGCGCAGCGACGGAGCTGCGGGGAGTCCTCGTCGTCCTCATTGGCCCTCGTCACCAAAACGCATGGTGGCGGAAGCGGGGCCAAGGGAGGTGGCGGACATGGCGGCGGCAAGAAGGGCACCAAGAAGGATGCGTGCCGTAACTGTGGCAGGGAGGGCCATTGGACCTGTGAGTGCACCAAGGAGGCAAAGGCCAGCGGCAAAAACGCCAAAGGCAAGAAGGCGCTTCTCAACGGCACTCAAAACCACTACCTCAAGAAGGCCAACCGGCGATGCCTTGACTCCGGAGCGGAGGAGCATACCCAGGTCGAGAAGGTCGGGTTCATCAACTACACCAAGTCCAGCAAATCCAGGGTGGTCGCGAACGACAAGGTCGAGCCGGCGGCTGGCCAAGGAGATGTAGACGTGGAGGTGGTGGTTGGTGGAAAGCGGGTGCACCGCGTCATCAAGGACGTGCAGCACGTACTCGGCTTGGCTGACATTCTAAGTGTTAGCCGCCTGACT
>SZWC01005565.1:44373-54754 GCA_023375785.1 Penium margaritaceum
CCAGAGTTGTGCCAGAGTTGTGCCAGAGTTGTGCCAGAGTTGTGCCAGAGTTTTGCCAGAGTTGTGCCAGAGTTGTGACAGAGTTGTGCTAGAGTTGTGCCAGATTGGTGCCAGAGTTGTGCTAGAGTTGTACCAGAGTTCTGCCAGACTTGTACCAGGATTGTCCCGTGATTGCCTAGAGTTGTACCAGAGTTCTGCCAGAGTTCTGCCAGAGTTGTGCCAGAGTTGTACTACAGTTTTGCCAAAGTTGTGCCAGAATTGTGCCAGAGTTGTACTAGAGTTGTGCCAAAGTTGTGCCAAAGTTATGCCAGAGTTGTGCCAAAGTTGTGCCAGAGTTGTGCCAGAGTTGTGCCAGAGTTGTGCCAGAGTTGTACCAAAGTTGTGCCAGTGTTGTGCCAGAGATGTGACAGAG
Organism: Penium margaritaceum; assembly: GCA_023375785.1. Taxonomy (NCBI): domain Eukaryota; kingdom Viridiplantae; phylum Streptophyta; class Zygnematophyceae; order Desmidiales; family Peniaceae; genus Penium; species Penium margaritaceum. Next base: position 44,786 of record SZWC01005565.1, read on the forward strand.
TTGTGCCAGTGTTGTGCCAGTGTTGTGCTAGAGTTAAGCCAGAGTTGTGCAAGAGTTTTTTCAGAGTTGTACCAGAGTTGTGTAAGAGTGGTGCCAGAGTTGTGTCAGAGTTATGCCAGATTAGTGCCACAGTTGTGCCATAGTTGTTGCAAAGTTGTTCCTGAGTTGTGCCACTGTTGTGCCAGAGTTGTGTCAGAGTTGTGCCAGAGTTGTTCCAGTGTTGTGCCAGAGTTGTGCCAGAGTTGTGCCAGATTTGTCCCACTGTTGTACCATAGTTGTTTCAGAGTTGTTTCAAAGTTGTTCCAGAGTTGTGCCAGAGTTATGCCAGTCTTGTTCCAGAGTTTTGCCAAAGTTGTGCCAGAGTTGTGCAAGAGATGTGCCAGAGTTGTGCAAGATTTTTGCCAGAATTGTGCCAGAGTTGTGCCAGAGTTGTACCAGAGTTGTGCCAGAGTTCTTCCAGCATTGTGCCAGGATTGTGCCAGGATCTTGCCATGAATGTTCCAGCGTTTGGCCAGAGTCCTGCCAGAGTTGTGCCAGAGTTTTGCCAGAGTTGTTCCAAAGTTATGCCAGTGTTGTGCCAGTGTTGTGCCATCGTTGTGCCAGAGTTGTGCCAAAGTTGTGCCAGAATTGTCCCAGAGTTATGTCAGAGTTGAGCCAGAGTTGTGCCAGAGTTGAGCCAGAGTTGTGCCAGAATTGTGTGAGAGTTGAGCCAAAGTTGTGCTAGAGTTGTGCCACAGTTGTGCCAGATTTAAGCCTGATTTGTGCCAGAGTTGTGCCAGAGATGTGACAGAGTTGTGCCAGAGTTGAACAAGAGTTGTCCCAGAGTTCAGCCAGGGTTGTGCCAGTGTTGTGCCAGAGTTGTGCCAGACTTCTGCCAGGGTTGTGCTAGAGTTGTGCCAAATTTGTGCCAGAGTTGTGCCAGAGTTATGCGAGAGTTGTGCCAGAGTTGTGCCAGAGTTGTGCCAGAGTTGTGCCAGAGTTTTGCCAGAGTTGTGCCAGAGTTGTGCCAGAGTTGTGCCAGAGTTTTGCCAGAGTTGTGCCAGAGTTGTGCCAGAATTGTGCCAGAGTGGTGCCAGTGTAGTGCCAGTGTAGAATCAGATTTGTGTCAGATTCGTGCCAAACTTGTGCAAGAGTTATGCCAGAGTTGTCCCCGAGTTGTGCCAGAGTTGTGCCAGAGTTGTGTCAGAGTTTTTCCAGAGTTGTGCCAATGCTCTGCCAGAGTTATGCCAGGGTTTTGCCAGAGTTTTGCCAGTGTCGTGCCAGTGTTATGCCAGGTTTGTGCCAGAGTTTTCCCAGCATTGTGCAAGAGTTGTGCCAGAGTTTTGCCAGAGTTGTGCCAGAGTTGTGCCAGAGTTGTGCAAAAGATGTGCCAGAGATGTGCCAGAGGTGTACCAAAGATGTGCCAGAGATGTGCCAGAGTTGTTCCAGAGTTGTACCAGAGTTGTGCCAGATTTGTGCCGGAGTTGTTCCAGAATAGTGCCAGATTTGTGCCAGAGTTGTGCCAGAGTTGTGCCACAGTTGTGCCATAGTTTTTCCAGAGTTGTGCCAGAGTTGTGCGACAGTTGTGCCAGAGTTGTACCAGAGTTGTACCAGTGTTACGCCAGAGTAGTGCAAGGGTTGTACCAGAGGAGGGCCAGAGTGGTGCCAGAGTTATGCCAGGGTTGTGCCAGGGTTGTGCCAGAGTTGTGCCAGAGTTGTTCCTGAGTTGTGCCGGAGTTGTGCCAGAGTTGCGTGAGAGTTGTTCCAGAGTTGTACCAAAGTTGTGCCAGAGTTGTGCCAGAGTCGTGCCAGAGTTGTGCCAGAGTTGTGCCACTGTTGTGCCAGTGTTGCGCCAGATTTGTGCCAGAGTTGTGGCAGAGTTGTGCCAGAGATGTGCCACAGTTGTGCCAGAGTTGTGCCAAACTTGTGCCAGTGTTGTGCCAGAGTGTTACCAGAGTTGTGCTAGGGTTGTACCAGAGTAGTGCCAGAGTTGTGCCAGAGTTATGCCGGAGTTGTGCCAGAGTTGTGCCAGCGTTGTGACAGAGTGGTGCAAGAGTGGTGCCTGAGTTGTGCTGGGGTTTTTCCAGTGTTGCATTAGAGTTGTGCCAGAGTTGTACCTGGATTGTGCCGTGATTGACTAGAGTTGTGCCAGAGATGTGCCAGATTTGTGCCAGAGTTGTGCCAGAGTTGTGCCACAGTTGTGCCAAAGTTGTGCCAGAATTGTGCCAGAAATGCTCCAAAGTTATGCTAGATATGTCCCAAAGTTGTGCCAGAATTGTGCCAAAAATGTTCCAGAGTTGTGCCAGAGTTGTGCCAAATATGTGCCGGAGTTGTGCTAGAGTTGTGCCAGAGTTGTGCCAAAGTTGTGCCAGAGATGTGCCAGAGCTGTGCAAGAGTTGTGTCAGAGTTGTGCCAGAATTCTGCCAGTGTTGTAGCTGTGTTGTGCCAGGATTGTGCCAGGATTGTGCCATGATTGTAGCAGAGTTGTGCCAGATGCGTGCCAGAGTTGTGCCAGAGATGTGACATGTTTTGCCAGAGTTATACCAGATTTTACCAGTGTTGTGCTAAAGTCGCGCCAGAGTTGGGCCAGTGTTCTGCCAGAGTTGTCCAAGAGTTGTGTAAGAGTGGTGCCAGAGTTGTATCAGAGTTGTGCCAGAGTTGTGCCAGAGTTGTGCCAGAGTTGTGCCATAGTTGTGCCAGAGTTGTTCCTGAGTTGTGCCAGAGTTCTGCCAGAGTTATGTGAGAGTTGTGCCAGAGTTGTGCCAGTGTTCTGCCAGAGTTGTGCCAGAGTTGCGGCAGAGTTGTGCCAGAGTTTGCCCAGAGTCTTGCCTAAAATGTGCCAAAGATGGTCAAGAGATGTGCCAGAGTTGCGCAAGAGTTGTGCCAGAGTTGTGCCAGAGTTGTGCCCGAGTTGTGCTTGAGTTGTGCCAGAGTTGTGCCAGAGTTGTGCCAGAGTTGTACCAGAGTTGTGCCCGAGTTGTGCTTGAGTTGTGCCAGAGTTGTGCCAGAGTTGTACCAGAGTTGTGCCCGAGTTGTGCTTGAGTTGTGCCAGAGTTGTGCCAGAGTTGTACCAGAGTTGTGCCCGAGTTGTGCTTGAGTTGTGCCAGAGTTGTGCCAGAGTTGTACCAGAGTTGTGCCCGAGTTGTGCTTGAGTTGTGCCAGAGTTGTGCCAGAGTTGTACCAGAGTTGTGCCCGAGTTGTGCTTGAGTTGTGCCAGAGTTGTGCCAGAGTTGTACCAGAGTTGTGCCCGAGTTGTGCTTGAGTTGTGCCAGAGTTGTGCCAGAGTTGTACCAGAGTTGTGCCCGAGTTGTGCTTGAGTTGTGCCAGAGTTGTGCCAGAGTTGTACCAGAGTTGTGCCCGAGTTGTGCTTGAGTTGTGCCAGAGTTGTGCCAGAGTTGTACCAGAGTTGTGCCCGAGTTGTGCTTGAGTTGTGCCAGAGTTGTGCCAGAGTTGTACCAGAGTTGTGCCCGAGTTGTGCTTGAGTTGTGCCAGAGTTGTGCCAGAGTTGTACCAGAGTTGTGCCCGAGTTGTGCTTGAGTTGTGCCAGAGTTGTGCCAGAGTTGTACCAGAGTTGTGCCCGAGTTGTGCTTGAGTTGTGCCAGAGTTGTGCCAGAGTTGTACCAGAGTTGTGCCCGAGTTGTGCTTGAGTTGTGCCAGAGTTGTGCCAGAGTTGTACCAGAGTTGTGCCCGAGTTGTGCTTGAGTTGTGCCAGAGTTGTGCCAGAGTTGTACCAGAGTTGTGCCCGAGTTGTGCTTGAGTTGTGCCAGAGTTGTGCCAGAGTTGTACCAGAGTTGTGCCCGAGTTGTGCTTGAGTTGTGCCAGAGTTGTGCCAGAGTTGTACCAGAGTTGTGCCCGAGTTGTGCTTGAGTTGTGCCAGAGTTGTGCCAGAGTTGTACCAGAGTTGTGCCCGAGTTGTGCTTGAGTTGTGCCAGAGTTGTGCCAGAGTTGTACCAGAGTTGTGCCCGAGTTGTGCTTGAGTTGTGCCAGAGTTGTGCCAGAGTTGTACCAGAGTTGTGCCCGAGTTGTGCTTGAGTTGTGCCAGAGTTGTGCCAGAGTTGTACCAGAGTTGTGCCCGAGTTGTGCTTGAGTTGTGCCAGAGTTGTGCCAGAGTTGTACCAGAGTTGTGCCCGAGTTGTGCTTGAGTTGTGCCAGAGTTGTGCCAGAGTTGTACCAGAGTTGTGCCCGAGTTGTGCTTGAGTTGTGCCAGAGTTGTGCCAGAGTTGTACCAGAGTTGTGCCCGAGTTGTGCTTGAGTTGTGCCAGAGTTGTGCCAGAGTTGTACCAGAGTTGTGCCCGAGTTGTGCTTGAGTTGTGCCAGAGTTGTGCCAGAGTTGTACCAGAGTTGTGCCCGAGTTGTGCTTGAGTTGTGCCAGAGTTGTGCCAGAGTTGTACCAGAGTTGTGCCCGAGTTGTGCTTGAGTTGTGCCAGAGTTGTGCCAGAGTTGTACCAGAGTTGTGCCCGAGTTGTGCTTGAGTTGTGCCAGAGTTGTGCCAGAGTTGTACCAGAGTTGTGCCCGAGTTGTGCTTGAGTTGTGCCAGAGTTGTGCCAGAGTTGTACCAGAGTTGTGCCCGAGTTGTGCTTGAGTTGTGCCAGAGTTGTGCCAGAGTTGTACCAGAGTTGTGCCCGAGTTGTGCTTGAGTTGTGCCAGAGTTGTGCCAGAGTTGTACCAGAGTTGTGCCCGAGTTGTGCTTGAGTTGTGCCAGAGTTGTGCCAGAGTTGTGCCAGAGTTGTGCAAGAGTTGTGCCATGATTGCCTAGAGTTGTGCCAGAGTTGTGCCAGAGTTTTGCCAGAGTTGTCCTAGTTTTGTGCCACAGTAGTGCCAGCATTATTCCAGAGTTGTGCCGCAGTTGTGCCAGAGTTGTGCCAGAGTTGTGCTGGAGTTGTGGCATAGTTTTGGCAGACGTGTGGCAGAGTTGCGCCAGAGTTGTGCCAGAGTAGTGCCAGATTTGTGCCAGAGTTGTGCCAGAGTTGTGCCAGAGATGTTCCAAAGTTTTGCCAGAGTTGTGCCAGAGTTGTGCCAGAGTTGTGCCAGGGTTGCACCTTGATTATGCCAGAGTTGTGCCAGAGTTGTGCCAAATTTGTAGCAGAGTTGTGCCAGAGTTGTGCTGGAGTTGTACCAGAGTTGTGCCAAAATTGTTCCAAAGTTGTGTCAGAATTGTACCAGAGTGAGGCCACAGTTCGCCACAGTTGTGCCAGAGTTGCCACAGAGTTGTGCCAGAGTTGAGCTAGAGTTGTGCCAAAGTTGTGCAAGAGTTGTTCAAGGGGTGTGCCAGTGTAGTGCCAGACTTGTGCGAGGGTTGGGCCAGAGTTGTGCCAGAGTTGTGTCAGAGATGTGCCAAAGGTTTGTCAGAGTCGTGCAACAACTGTGCCAGAGTTGTGCCAGACCTGTGCCAGAGTTGTGCCAGAGTTGTGTTAGAGTTGTGCCAGAGTTGGCTAGAGTTCTGCCAGAGTATGTCCAGAGTTATGCAAAAGTTGTGAGTTGTGCCGGACTTTTATCAGAGTTGTGCCAGAGTTGTGCCAGAATTGTGCCAGAGTGGAGCCATAGCTGTGCCAGAGTTGTCCCAAAGTTGTGCATGCATTGTGCCAGAGTTGTGCCAGAGTGGTACCCGAGTTGTGCCAGAGTTGTGCCAGAGTTGTACCAGAGTTGTGCCAGAGTTGTGCCAGGATTGGGCCATGATTATGCCAGAGTTGTACCAGAACTGTGCCAGATTTCTACCAGAGTTGTGCCAGAGCTGTGCCAGAGTTATGCCAGAGTTGTTCTAGAGCTGTGCCAGCATTTTGCAAGAGCTGTGCCAGAGTTGTGTCAGTGTTGTGCCAGAGTTGTGCCAGAGTTGTGCCAGAGTTGTGCCAGAGTTGTGCCAGAGTTGTACCAGAGTTGTGCCAGAGTGGTGTCAGAGTTGTGCCAGAGATGTGCCAGAGTTGTTCCAGAGTTGTGCCAGTGTTGTGCCAAAGTTATTCCAGAATTGCGCAAGAGTGAGGCCAGAGTTGTGCCAGAGTTGTGCCAAAGGTTTCCCAGAGTTCTGCAAGAGTTGTGCAAGAGTTGTGCCAGAGTTGTGTCAGAGATGTGCCAGAGTTGTGCCAGATTTGTGCCAATGTTGTGCAAGAGTGGTGCCAGAGTTGTCCCAGGATTGTGCCAGAGGTGTGCCAGAATTGTACCAGAGTTTTGCCAGAGTGATGCCAGAGTATTTCCAGAGTTGTGCCAAATGTGTGCCACAGTTGTGCCAGAGTTGTGCCAGAGTTTTGCCAGAGTTGTGCCAGACTGGTGCCATAGTTGTGCCAGAGTTGTGCCAGAGTTCAGCCAGAGTTCTTTTAGAGTTGTGCCAAAGTTGTCCCAGAATGGCACCGGAGTAAGGCCAGAGTTGTGCCAGAGTTGTGCCAGAGTTGTGCCAGCGTTGTGCCAGAGCTGTGCCAGAGTTGTGTCAAAGTGGTGCCAGAATTTTTCAAACTTGTGCCACAGTTGTGCCAGAGTTGATCTGGAGTTGTGCTAGAGTTGTGCCAGAGTCATGCCAGAGTTGCGCCAGAGTTGTGCCGGAGTTGTGCCAAGTTTGTGCCAGAGTTATGCCAGAGTTGTGCCAGAGTAATGCCAGAGTTTTGCCAGAGTCGTGCGAGAGTTGTGCCAGAGTTCTGCCAGAGTGGAGCCAGAGTTGTGCCAGAGTTGTACGAGAGTTATGCCACAGTTGTGCCAGAGTTATGCCAGAGTTATGCCAGAGTTGTGCCAGAGTTGTGCAATAGTTGAGCCAGTGTTGTGCCAGAGTTGTGCCAGAGTTGTGCCAGAGTTACGCCAGAGTTGTGCCAGAGTTGTACCAGAATTGTGCCAGAGTTGTACCACGATTGTGCCATGATGGCCTAGGGTTGTGCCAGGGTTGTGCCAGAGTTGTGCCAGAGTAGTGCCAGAGATGTGCCAGAGTTGTGCCAGAGTTGTGCCAAAGTTGCACCAGGCGTTTGCCAGAGTTGTGCCAGAGTTCTTCCAGAGTTGTGCTAGAGTTGTGCCAGACTTGTTCCAGAGTTGCGCCAGAGTTGTGCCAGAGTTGTACCAGAGTTGTGCCAGAGTTGTTCCAGAGCTACGCCAGAGTGGTGTCAGAGTTGTGCCCGAGTTTAGCCAGAGTTGTGCCAGAGTTGTGCCAGAGATGTGGCAGAGTTGTTCCAGAGTTGTGCCAGTGTTGTCCCAAAAACATTCCAGAATTGCGCAAGAGTGAGGCCAGAGTTGTGCCAGAGTTGTGCCAGAGTTGTGCCAAAATTGTCTCAGAGTTGTGCAAGTGTTGTTCAAGAGTTGTTCCAGAGTTCAGACAGAGTTGTTTTATAGTTGTGCCAAAGTTGTGCCAGAATTACTCCAGAGTAAGGCCAGAGTTGTGCCAGAGTTGTGCAAGAGTCGTGCCAGTGTTGTGCCAGAGCTGTGCCAGAGTTGTGTCAAAGTTGTGCCGGAATTTTTTTAAAGTTGTGCCAGGATCATGCCAAAGTTTGGCCAGAGTTGTGCCGGATTTGTGCCAGAGTTGTGCCAGAGTTATGCCAGAGTTCTGCCAGAGTAATGCCAGAGTCGTGCCATAGTTGTGCGAGAGTTGTACCAGAGTTCTGCAGGAGTTGTGCCAGAGTTCTGCCAGAGTTGTGCCAGAGTTGTGCCATATTTGTGCCATTGTTGTGCTAGAGCTGGGCCAGAGTTGTGCCAGAGTTGCGCCAGAGTTGTGCCAGAGTTGTGCCAGAGTTGTACCAGAATAGTGCCATGATGGCCTAGATTTGTGCCAGAGTTGTGCCAGAGTTTTGTTAGATTTGTGCCAGTGTTGTGCCAGAGTTGTGCCAGAGTTGTGTCAAAGTTGTGCCAGACATTTGCCAGAGTTGTGCCAGAGTTGTTCCAGAGTTGTGCTAGAGTTGTGGCAGACAAGTTCCAGATTTGTGCCAGAATTGTGCGAGAGTCGTGCCTAAGTTGTGCTAGAGTTCTGCAAGAGTTGTGCCAGAGTTGTGCCAGAGTTGTGCAAAGTTGTGCCAGAGTTGTGGCCGATTTGTGCCAGAGTCGTGCCAGAGGTGTGCCAGAGTTGTGCCAGAGTTGTGCCAGATTTGTGCCATTGTTATGCCAGGATGGTGCCAGGATTGTGCCATCATTGTGTCAAAGTTGTGCCAGAGTTGTGCCAGAGTTGTGCCAGTGTTCTGCTAGAGTTGTGCCACAGTTGTGCCAGTATTGTGCCAGAGGTGTTCTAGAGTTGTGCCAGTGGTGTGCCAGAGTTGTGCCAGAGTTGTGCCAAACTTGTGCCAAAGTTGTACCAGTGTTGTGCCAGAGTTATTCCTGAGTTGTGGAAGAGTTGTGCCAGAGTTTTGCCAGAGTTGTGCGAGAGTTATGCCAGAGTTGTGCCAGAGTGGTGCCAGAATTGTGCCAGAGTTGTGCACGAGTTGTACCAGAGGTGTGCTAGAGTTGTGCCAGAATTGTGCCATGATTGGGCCGGAGATGTGCCAGAGTTGTGCCAGAGTTGTACCAGATATGTTCCAGAGTTGTGCTAGGGTTTAGCCAGAGTTGTGCCAGCGTTGTGCAAGAGCTGTGCCAGAGTTGTGACAGAGTTGTGTCAGAGTTGTGCAAGAGTTTTTCAGAGTTGTGCCAGATTTGTGCCAGAGTTGTTCCAGAGTTGTGCTACAGTTGTGCCAAAGTTGGGCCAGAGTTGTGCCAGAGTTGTGCCAGAGTTTTGCCAGAGTTGTGTCAGAGTTATGCCAGAGTTGTGCCAGAGTTGTGCGAAAATTTTGCCAGAGTTGTGCCAGAGTGTAGCCATAGTTGTGCCAGAGTTGTGCTAAAGTTTTGCCAGAGTTCTTCCAGAGTTGTGCCAGAGTTATGCCAGAGTTGTACCATAGTTGCGTGAGAGTTGTGGTAAAGTTGTCCCAGAGTGATGCCAGAGTTGTGCTAGAGTTGTGTCAGAGTTGTACCAGAGTTGTGCCAGAGTTGTACCAAGATTGTGCCATGATTGCCTAGAGTAGTGCCAGGGTTGTACCAGAATAATGCCAGTGTAGTGCCAGAGTTGTGCCAAGTTTGTGCCAAATTTGTGCCAGAATTGTGCAAGACTTGTGCCAGAGTTATTCCGAGTTGTGCTAGAGTTTTGCGAGAGTTGTGCAGGCTATGTCCCAGATTTGTGCCATAGTTGTGACAGAGTTGTGCCAGAGATGTGCCAGAGTTGTGCCACAGTTGTGCCAGAGTTGTGCCAGATTTGTGCCAAAGTTTTGCCAGAGTTGCCCCAGAGTTGTGCCAGAGTTCTGCCAGATTTGTGCAAGAGTTATGCCATAGTTGTGCCAGAGTTGTGTTAGATTTGTGCTAGAATTTTTCCAGAGTTGTGCCTGAGTTGTGCAAGAGTCTTGACACAGTTGTGCCAGATTTGTGCCAGAGTTGTGCCATATTTGTGCCAGAGTTTTGTCAGAGTTGTTCCAAAACAGTGACAGAGTTGTGCCAGCGTTCTGCCTGAGTCGTACCTGAGTTGTGCCAAAATTGTGCCAGAGTGGTGCCAGAGTTGTGCCAGAGTTGTACCAGAGTTGAACCAGAATTGTGCCAAAGTTGTGCCAAGATTGTGCAATGATTACGCCAGAGTTTTGCCAGATTTGTCCCAGATATGTGCCAGAGTTGTACCAGACTTGAGCTAGAGTTGTGCCAGTGTTGTTCTAGAGTTTTGCCAAAGTTGTGCCAGAATTGTGCCAGAGTGGACCAGAGTTGTGCCAGAGGTCTGCAAGAGTTCTGCCAGACTTGTGCCAGAGTTGTGCCATAGTTGTGCCAGAGTTGTGCCAGAGTTGTGCCAGAATTATGCCACAGTGGTGCCAAAGTTGTGCCAGAAGTTTGCCAGCTTTGTGCCAGAGTTGTTCCAGAGTATTCCTAGAGTTGAGCCAGAGTTGTGCCAGAGTTGTGCCAGAGTTTTTCTAGAGTTGTGCGAGAGTTGTGCAAGAGTTGTACCAGAGTTGTGCCATAGTTGTGCCAGAGTTGTGCAGAGTTGTGCCAGAGTTGTGCCAGAGTTGTGCCAGAGTTGTGCCAGAG
>SZWC01005565.1:66274-83133 GCA_023375785.1 Penium margaritaceum
TGCCAGAGTTGTGCCAGAGTTGTGCCAGAGTCGTGCCAGAGTTGTGCCAGAGTTGTGCCAGATTTTTCTATGAGTCCTGCCAGAGTAGTGTCAGAGTTGTGCCAGAGTTGTGCTAGATTTGTGCCAAAATCTTGCCAGAGTTGTGCCAGAGTTGATCCTGAGTTGTGGAAGAGTTGTGCCAGAGTTGTGCCAGAGTTGTGCAAGAGTTGTGCCAAAGCTGTGTCAGAACTGCGACAGAGTGAGGCTAGAGTTCTGCCAGAGTTGTGCCAGAGCTGTGCCAGAATTGGGCCAGAGTTGTGCAAGAGTTTTGCCAGAGATGTTCCAGAGCTGTGCCCGACTTGTGCCAGAGTTGTGCAAGAGTTGTGCCAGAGTTGTGCCAGAGTTGTGCCAGAGTTGTGCCAGAGTTGTGCCAGAGTTTTGCCAGAGATATGCCAGAGTTGTGCCAATGTATTTCCAGAGTTGTGCCAAATTTGTGACAGAGTTGTGCCAGAGTTTTGCAAGAGTCATGCCAGAGTTTTGCGAGAGTGTCATAGTGGTGCCAGAGTTGTGCAAGAGTTGTGCCAGAGTTGTGCCAGAGTTGTGCCAGAGTTGTGCCAGAGCGGTACGAGAGTTGTTCAAGAGTTGGACCAGAGATGTACCAGAGTTGTGGCAGAGTCTTGCCAGGATTGTGCCAAGATTATGCCAAACTTGTGCCAGAATTGTGCCAGATTTGTGCCAGAGTTGTGCCAGAGTTGTTCCAGAGTTGTGCCAGAGTTGTTCTAGAGTTGTGCCAAAGTTGTTCCATTATTGCGCCAGAGTGGGGCCAGATTTTTGCAAGAGTTGTGCCGGAATTGTGCCAGATTTATGCCAGAGTTGTGCCAGAGTTATGCCAGAGCTGTGCCAGAGTTGTGCCATAGTTGTGCCAGAGGTATATCAGAGTTGTGTCAGAGTTTTTCAGAGTTGTGCCAGGGTTGTGCCAGATTTCTGCCAGAGTTGTGCCAGAGTTTTGCCAGAGTTATTCCAGAGTTGTGCTAGAGTTGTGCTGGAATCGTGCCAGAGTTGTGCCGGAGTTCTGCCAGAGTTGTGCCAGAGTTATGCCAGAGGTGTGCCAATGTTGTGGGAGAGTTGTGCCAGGGTTTTGCAAAAGTGGTGCCAGGGTTTTGCCAAAGTGGTTCCAGAGTTGTACCAGAGTTGTGCTAGAGTAATGCATGAGTTGTGCCAGAGTTGTGCCAGAGTTGTGCCAAAGTTGTGCCAGAGTTGTGCCAAAGTTGTGCCAGATTTGTGCCAGAGTTGTGCAAACGTTGTGCCAGAAAGTCCAAGACAAGTGCAGAAAGGCCAACACAGCTGGAGCAAGGCCAAGAAAACTGCAGCAAGCCAAAGACAACTGGAGCAAGCTCAAAACGATTGGAGAAATCCCAAGACAACTGGTGCAAGCCCAAGACAGCTGGAGCAAGCCCAAGATAACTGGAGCAAGCCCAATACAACTGGAGCGCACCCAAGACAACTAGATCAAGCCCATGACAACTGGAGCAAGGCCATGACAACTGGAACAAGGCCACAACAACTAGAGCAAGCCCATGAAAACTGGAGCAGGCCCAAGACAACTGGCGCGCCCTAGTCAACTGGAGCAAGCTAAAGACTACTGGAGCAAGCCCAAGACAAATGAAGAAAGGCCAAGAAAACTGAAGCAAGCCAAATACAACTGAAGCAAGCCAAAGAAAACTGGAGAAAGGCAAAGACAACTGGAGCAAGCCCAAGACAACTAGAGCATGTCCATGAAAACTGAAGAAAGGCCCAGACAACTAGACAAAGGCCAAGACAACTTGAGCAAGCCCAAGAAAACTGGAACAAGCTCAAGAAAATTGAGCAAGCTAAAGACAACTTGAGCAAGGCCAAGAAAACTCATGTAAGCCCAATACAACTGAACCAAGGCCAAGACAACTTGAGCAAGGCGAAGGCAAAATGGAGCATGCCCAAGACAACTGGTGCAAGCTCAGGATGAAAGGAGCAGTCCCAAGACAACTGAAGCATGGTCAAAAGAACTGGAGCAAGGCCAAGACAACTGTTAGTAACCCCAAGAAAGTTGGTGCAAGCACAAAACCACTGGAGCAAGCCTAGCAAAACTGAAGCAAGACCAAGACAACGGGAGAAAGATCAAGACAAGTGGTTCAAGCCCAAGAGATATGGAGCAAGGCCAAGACGACTGGAGCAAGCCCAAGACAACAGGAGGAAGTGCAAGACAACTGGAGCAAGCCCAAGACAACTGGAGCACGGCCAACACAAGTGGAGGAAGGCCAAGAAAACTGGAGCAAGCTCAACACAACTGGAGCAAGCCAAAGACAACAAGAGCAAGACAGCTGAAGCAAGTCCAAAAAAGCTGGAGCAAGTCCAAGAAAACTGGAGAGAGTCCAAGACAACTGGAGCAATCCCAAGACAATGGGAGCAAAAGCGAAGATAGCTGACGCAAGCCCAAGATAACTGGAGCAATTCCATGACAACCGGAACAAGTCCAAGAAATCTGGAGCAAGGCCCAAACAACTGGAGCAAGCCCAAGACAACTGGAGCAAGGACAAGACAACTGGATCAAGCCCAAGATAACTGCGCAAGGCCAAGACGACTGGAGCATGCCCAGGACAACTTTCGCAAGCCCAAGCAAACCGCAGCAAGTCAAAGAGAACTTGAGCAAGCCCAAGACAACTGGAGTGCGCCCAAGACAACTGGAGCAAGCCCAAAACAACTAGAGCAAGGCCAAGACAACTGGAGCAAGGTCAAGACAAGTGGAGCAACCCAAGAGAAATGGAGCAAGCCCAAGAAAACTGGAGCAAGCTCAAAACAACAAGATCAAGGCCAAGTCAACTGGAGCAAGGCCAAGACAACTGGAGCAAGCCCAAGACAACTAGGACAAGGCGAAGACAACCAAAGGAAGCCCAAGAAAACTAAAGAAAGGCCAAGACAACTGGAGCAAGGCCAAGACAATTGGAGCAATCCAAGGACAACTTGAGAAAGGCCAATATAACTAGAGGAATCCCAAGACAACTGAAGGAAGGCCAGAACAATTGGAGCTAGCCCAAGACAACTGGATCAAGTCGAAGACAACTGGAGAAATCCCAAGACAACTGGGGCAAGGCCAAGAAAACTGAAGCAATCCTAAGACATCTGGAGAAAGGCAAAGACAACTGGAGAAAGGCCAATACAACAGGAGCATTCCCAAGACAACTGGAGCAATTCCAAGACAGTTGGAGCGATGCCAAAACAACTGGAGCAAGGCCAACAAAACTGGAGTAAGCCCTAGAAAACTGGAGGAAGCCCAAAACAACTGAATTAACGCCAAGACAACTGGAGAAAGGCCAAGACAACTGGAGCAAGCCCAAGACAATTGGAGCAAGCCCAAGACACCTGAAGGAAGCCCAAGACAACTGGAGCAAGACCAGGACAACTGAAGCAATGTGTGGACAACTTGAGCAAGCCCAAAAGATCTGGAGCAAGTCCAAGACAATTGGAGGATGTCCAAGACAACTCTAGTGAACCCAAGACAACTGGAGCAAGGCCGAGAAAGCTGAAGCAAGCCCAGAAAAACTGGAGAAATTCCAAGAGAAATGGAGCAAGGCCAAGACAACTGTAGCAAAGCCAAGACAACTGGATAATGCCCGATACATCTGGAGCAAGACTAAGAGGACTGGAGAACAACCAAGACAACTCGAGCGAGGCCAAGAGAACTGGAGCAGGCCAAGACAACTGCAACAAGTCCAAGACAACTCAATAATGTCCAAAACAACATGAGCTAGGCCAAGACAACTGGAGCAAGCCCAAGACAACTAAAGCAAGCTCAAGACAAGTGGACCAAGCCCAAGACGACTGAAGCAATCCCAAGACAATTCGAGCATAGCCAAGACAACTGGAACAAGCCCAAGACAGCTGGAGCAAAAAAAAGACAACAGGAACAAGGCTAAGAGAACTGGAGGAAGGCCAAGACATCTGGAGCAAATCCAAGACAACTGAAGCAAGCCCAAAACAACTGGAGCTTGGCCAACACAACTGGAGCAGGCCCAAGAGAACTGGAGTAATGCCAAGACATCTGAATCAAAGCCAAGAAAAATTGAGCAAGCCCAAGATATCTTGAAAAATTCCAAGACATTTTCAGCAAGGCCAAGACAACTTGAGCAAGTCCAAGACAACTCGAGCAAGGCCAATAAAACTGGAGCAAGCCCAAGACAAGTGGTGCAAGCCCAAGACAACTGGAGAAAGCCCAAGACGACTGAAGCAAACCCAAGACAACCCCTGCAAGCCCAAGACAACTAGCGCAAGTCCACTTCAACTGGAACAAGTTCAAGAAAACTGGAGCAATCCCAAGACAACTGGATCATGCCCAAGACAACTGGAGCAATCCCAAAAAGACTGGATCAATCCAAAGACAACTGGAGTGAGCCCAAGACAGCTCGAGTAAGCCCAAGACAACTGGAAAGCTTTCAGACAACTGAAGCAAGGCCAGGACAACTCAAGCAAGGCCAAGAAAACTTGGCCAACCACAAGACAACTCGATAAAGGGCCAGAAAACTGGAGCCAGGCTAAGACAACTGAAGCAAGGCTATGAAAATTGGAGCAAGGCCAAGAAAACTGCAGCAAGGCCAAAAAAACTAGAGAACTCCCAAGACAACTGGAGCAAGCCAGAGAAACCTGGAGCAAGTCCAAGATAACTGGAGCAAGCCCAAGACAACTGCAGCAAGCCCAAGAAAACTGGAGCAAGTCCAAGATAACTGGAGCACACTCAAGAGAACTAAAGCAAGGGCAATAGAAATGGAGAAAGGCCAAGACAATGGGAGCAATCCCAAGACAAGAGGAGAAAATCCAAATCAACTTGAACAAGCCCAAGAGAACTGGACAAAGCGCAAGACAATTGGAACAAGCCCAAGATAACTAAAGCAAGTCAAAGGAAACTGGAGCAAACCCAAGAAAACTGGTGAAAGCCCAGGACAACTGGAGCAAGCCCTAGACAACTGGAGCAAGCCTAAGACACCTGGATCAAGCCCAAGAAAAGTGGAGCAAGGCCAAGACAACTGGAGCAAGGCCAAGTCGACAGGAGGGAGCCCAACACAACTGGAGCAACCCCAAGACAACTGGAGCAAGGCCAAAACACTTGGAGCAAGGCCAAGACAACTGGGGCACGCCCAAGACAACTGGAGCAAGCCCACGACAACTGGATCAGGGGCCAAGAAAATTGGATCAAGGCCAAGAAAAGTGGAGCAAGCCAAAGAAATCTGGAGAAATCCCAAGAAACCTGGAGCAAGCCCAACACAATTGGAGCAAGCCCAAGACACCTGGAACAAGGACAAGACAACTGGAGCAATGCAAAGAAGACAGGAGCAAGTCCGAGACAACTAGAGCAAGGTCAATAAAACTGGAGCAAGCCCAAAAAAACTGGAACAAGACTAAGGAACTTGAGCGAGGCCAAGACAACTGGAGCAGGCCCCAGACGACTGGAGCAAGCCATAAAAACAAAAACAAAGCCAAGACATCTAGAGCGAGGCCAATGCAAATGAAGCAAGCCCAAGACAACCAAATCAAGGCAAAGACAACTGGAGCAAACCAAAGACAACTGGAGCAGGTGCAAAACAACTAAAGCAAGCCAAGAACAACTGAAGCAAAGCTAAGACAACTGGAGGAAGACCAAGAAAACTGGAGCAAGGCCAAGACAAGTGGAGCAAGTCCAAAAAAACTGGAGCAAGTCCAAGAAAACTGAAGCAAGTGCAAGACGACTAGATCAAACCCAAGACAACTGGAGCAAGGCCAAGAGAAAAGGAGAAAACCCAAATCAACTTGAACAAGCCCAAGAGGACTGGACCAAGCGCAAAACAACTAGAACAAGCCCAAGACAACTGCAGAAAGCCCAAGACAACTAAAGCAAGGAAAAGAAAACTGGAGCAAGCCCAGGAAAACTGGTGAAAGCCCAAGACAACTGGAGCAAACCCAAGACAACTGGAGCAAGCCCAAGACAAATGGAGCAAGCCCAAAAAAACTTGAGCAAGGCCAAGACAACTAGAGCGAGGCCAGGTCAACAGGAGCAAGTCCAAAGACACCTGGAGCAATCCCAAGACAACTCCAGAAAGGCCAAAACACTTGGAGCAAGACCAAGACAACTGGAGCAAGCCCAAGACAACTAGAGCAAGCCCAAGACAACTGGATAAAGGCCACGAAAAGAGGATCAAGGCCAAGACAAGTGGAGCAAGCCCAACACACCTGGAGAAAGCCCAAGACAACTGGAGCAATACCAAGACAACTGGGGCAATGCCAAGACAACTGGAGAAATGCCAAGACAACTGGAGCAAGGTCAATAAAACTGGAGCAAGCCCAAGAAAACCGGAACAAGAACAAGGCAACTTGAGCAAGGCCAAGACAACTGGAGCAAGACCAAGACAACTGAAGCAGGCCCAAGATAACTGGAGCAAGCCAAAAAAATAAACGCAAAGCCAAGACAACTGGAGCAAGGCCAATGGAAATGGAGCAAGCCTAAGACAACCAAAGCAAGGAAAAGACAACTAGAGCAAACCCAAGACAACTGAAGCAGGTGAAAAAAAACTAAAGCAAGACAAAACCAACTGGAGCAAGGCTAAGACAACTGGAGGAAGCCCAAGAAAACTGGAGCAAGGCCAAGAAAACTGGAGCATGCCCAAGACAACTCCAGCAAGCCCAGGAGAACAGGAGCAAGCCCAAGACAAATAGAGCAAGCCCAAGACAAATGGAGCAAGCCCAAAGAAACAAGAGCAAGCCCAAGACTACTAGAGAAAGCCCAAGACAGCTGGAGCAAGCCTAAGAAAACTGGAGCACGCACAAGACAACTGAAGAAAGGCCAACACAACTGGAGCAAGGCCAACACAACTGAGTCAAGGACAAGACAACTGGAGAAATCACAAGAAAGCTGGAGCAAGTCCAAGACAACTGGAGCAAGACCAAGAAAACTGAAGCAAGCCCAAGCCAACTGGAGCAACACTAAGGCAATTGGAGCAATGCCAAGACAACTGGAGCAATCCAACGACAACTGGTGCAAGCACAAGACAACTGGAGCAATCCAACGACAACTGGTGCAAGCACAAGACAACTGGAGCAAGCCCAATACAAGTGGAGAAATCCCAAGACGACTGGAGCGAGCCCAAGACATCTTCTACAATCCCAAGACATTTGGAGCAAGCCCATGACAATGGGAGCAAGTTCAAAACAACTGGAGAAATCTGAAGACAACAGGAGCAGGCCAAAGACGTCTGGAGCAAGCCTAAGACAACTGAAGAAAGTCCAAGACAACTGGAGCAAGCCCAAGACAACTGGAGCTAGCCAAAGAAACCTGGAGCAACCCCAAGACAACTGGAGAAAGTCCAAGATAACTGGAACACTCTCAATGAAATCGGAGCAAACCAAGGAAAACTAGAGCAAACTCAAGAAACTAGAGCAAGGCCAAAACAACTGGAGCAAGCCCAAGACAACTGGAGCAAACAGCAGTCACATGGAGCAATCCCAAGATAACTGGACCAAGCCCAAGACAACTAGAACAGGCCCAAGTCTATTGCAGCAATCCCAACACAACTGGAGCAAGGCAAAGACAAGTGGAGCAAGCCAAAAACAAGTGGAGAAAGCTAAAGACAACTGAAGCAAGTCCAAGACAAATGGAGCAAGTCCAAGACAACTGGAGCAACGAAAATACAACTAGAGCAAGGCCAACACAACTGGAGGAAGCTCTAGAAAACTGGAGCAAGCCCAAAAAAACTGGACCAAGGCCAAGACAATTGGAGCAAGCCCAAGAGATCTGGAGCAAGTCCTAGACAACTGGAGCAAGGCCAAGTTAACTGGAACAAGTCCAAGACAACTGGAGCAAGTTCATTAAAACTGGAGCAAGCCCAAGAAAATGGAGCAAGACTAAGGACCCTGGAGCAAGGCCAAGAGAACTGGATCAATCCAACAACAACTGTAGCAAGTTCAATACAACTGGAGCAAGCCCAATATAACTGGAGTAATCCCAAGGCAACTGGAGCATTCCCGAGATGACTGGAGAAAGCCCAAGACAACTGGACCAAGTTCAAAACATGTGGAGCAGTTCCAAGACAACAGGAGCAAGTCCAAGAAAACTGGAGCAAGCCCAAGACAACTGGAGCAGGGGCAAGACAGCTGGAGCAAGCCCAGGACAATGGGAGCAAGGGCAATACTGCTGGATCAAGCCCATTTCAAATCGACAACTGGAGAAACTGGAGCAAAGCAACTGGTGCAAGCCCATTACATCTGAAGCAAGCCCAGTAAAACTGGATTAAGACCGAGAAAACAGAATCAAGCCCAAGACTACTGGAGAAAGCTCATGAAAACTAGAGCAAGGCATGTTGTAGAATTGCCCCTCCGCATGCCCAAGCATGGCGCCGGGAGGCGCCGACGAGTCGCCAGAAGGTGGAAACTCTGCGCCGAAAGATCTGGCGACTCGAAGATTGCTTTGATCCTAAAAATGAAAGGTTGCCCCATGAATTTGACAAGTCGCTGAATCCTGTGGAAGTTGTTTCGCTGGAATCGGACACGTATCAAGGGAGATATGGCCTTCCAAAGTTGTGGTGTGTGCAGTGGCTCTGGGAGCCGGCTGCAACTCGAAATCCGGTGGATAATCGACGGGACCGAGTAACAACAGTACCATCTAGAGAAATTGCTTCGAAAGGCCTGCCAAGGCGTCCGGTGTTTAATCCACCTGATCAGGTGGGTCATCCACCAGATCCTCTAGTGCAGGTTGTTACTAAGGGACTTCGCCAAAATCATGGCTCGGCGTCCTAAACTCAGTAGTACGTTTTGTTACTTGGGAATTGAGTCAAAATTCTGACCGCAGGTCCACGGACACGTTTTCAAACCTTGTCACCAAACTCGACCCAAAAGTGGGGGAGGTACGTGGAAACTGTACAGGGGACCCATACATCACATGCAATGGGATCTGCGCCTTGGGAAAGGCGCTTCGCACGTGAAGGAAGGCGCCACGGCATGTGGCGGCGTCAGGCTTCTATGGTGGGTGAGACCTGCGCTTCGAAAAGCATAACTTGGGCTACGCTTGGCCGAATCGCGAGCGGTTTGGCGCGTTGGAAAGCTCATGAATAGCCCTATAAATGTTGTGATAATGTCTATGTACAAAAAAAATGCAGAATTCCGTTATTCCCTTCGTAAAAAGTGACTGTCTCTAATTACCTGCTCACATAGCATGAGGCAACCAGAAAGCTTACGCTCAGTCTCAGATTCGCCCAAAACAGAAGACGTGAACCACTAGAGACGATCACACAAACGTCGGGACCGCATCTTGTGGATTCCTCCTGAAAAAGAGTTATGGGCCCACGGGTCTGATTGCCTCCAACGTTGAGTCCGATACCACGGGGACCACCTTGGTCTCCACGATGTAGAGACCGCCCTCGCGCTTCTCCTCCAGCACGACCGCGCCGTCGCCGTTGATGCACACCACTGTGCCTTTCGTGCGGAAGAGAACCTCATACCCCTTGTCCGTCAAGCGACTGACACTCAGGATTCACAAGAGTGCGTCGTCAACATGGCCAAGGGAGGAAGTCCTGATCTGGAGCTCTGGCACCAAAAGTTTGGACACTCGGCGCCCGCAACCGTTAAGGAGATGGCAAAGCGCAACATGGTGGGCAGCCTCGTCATCAACGGTGCAAACGCAGTAGCAGATGCAGCAGCGCACAAAAAGTACGAGCCTTACATTTTAGGTAAGGCACGGCGCAAGCCCTTCAACGAGAACGCGGCTCACACAAAGGACCTGCTGGAGGTCGTGCACAGCAATGTGTGTGGACCGTTCAAAATGCCGTCAAATAGAGGATTGAGATACTTGGTCACCTTCATTTACGACTGTAGTAGAAACCTCTACGTGTACTTCATGAAGCGGAAAGGCGAGGTCCTCGGCCGGCTGAGGGAGTATGTCGCAGTAGTCGAGAGGCAGACTGACTGGAAGGTGAGAGCGCTACGCAGCAACAATGGCGGAGAGTACATGGGCTGCAGCGAGTGGATGAACCAGCAGGGCATCAAGTGGGAACCCACTACGCCATACTCGCCACAGTCCAACAAAGTGGCAGAGCGGGCGTACCAGACGCTGGTCAACATGGTATGGACCATGCTTGTGGATGCGGGGTTGCCACGAGGGTTCTGGACAAATGCTGTACATACAACAAACTACACCATCAACCTTATCCCAACAGCGGTGCTGAAGGGTAAAGGCGGCTGGAAGACGTCGCACGAGGTTTGGAGTGGGCGCAAGCCAAACGTGGCTCACCTGAAGGTGTTCGGGTGCAAGGCGCACGCGATGCTGTAGGCGGTGCAACAACACGAAAGCAAGCTTGAACCGTGGGCAAAGCTGTGCTTGTTCCTTAGCTATGAGAGCGCGCAAAAGGCGTATTGGCTTTGCCATCCGTGCACGTAAGAGATCATCCGCAGCCGTGATGTCGAGTGTGACGAGTAGCAGAGCTTTAGAAAAAGCAGCAACGACATGAGCGTCGAGAATAATCCAAAGCAGGGGGAGTGGTTCTAGCTCCTTGACTACGAGGAGGAGCCGGCGGATGCGGAGGTCGATGATGCGGTGTCGGAGTGCGGCGGTGTAGCAGGTGCAGCAGCCGATGCAGAGGACTCCGACGACGATGCACCTGGGCTGGAGATCCGACGGAATGATCCATCGAAGGAGGCACCGCGGGTACCAGAGCGCTCACTCCCAACAGAGTTCACGTCGGGCATCGGAGAAAATTCCTCCGGACGCACCGCCCGTCGGTTGATGGTTCACCGGAACGGGAGAGATCCTCCGGGAGCCGTCCGGTTGATGATTCAATGGAGCGGGCAGAGTCAGAACGACGAGACACCACCAAAAGTGCCGCGCCGTAGCGAGAGGCAACGGAGAGCAGGGAAGCGTTTCGACGCGGGCACCGGTCGATGGATTGGCATGATGTGGTGCATGCTGGCTGCATCTACGGAGCCGACGACTGTGTAAGGGGTGCTTGTGCGGCCCAAGGGGAAGCAATGGGATGCCGCCATCAAGTCGGAGTTGGCGTCCATTGCTAAAAACAACGTGTGGCAGCTGGTCGATAGGCCAAAAGACGCCAAGGTCATTGGCTCCAAGTGGATCTTCAAGACCAAGTTTACAAAGGAAGGTTTGGTTGAAGATTATAAGGCGTGGCTAGTGGCAAAGGGGTACACACAGCGTAAGGACAAGCACTACAATGAGACGTTCATCCCCGTCGCCAAGTTCACAAGCATCCGAGCGATCCTTATGGTGGCAGCCGCGAAGGACATGGAGCTCCACCAGATGGACGTAAAGACGGCCTTCCTCAATGGCATCATTGACAAAGAAATCTGTATGAAGGTGCCAGAGGGGGTGGAGGCGCCAGAGAGCAAGGTGTGCAAGCTGCGGAAGTCCTTGTACAGGCTAAAACAATCACCCCAATGCTATTACCAACAGATGGACAGCTTCATGGCAAAACTCGGGTTCAGGCGCTATTAGGCGGATCACAGTGTGTACGTGCGGTTCGGTAAGAAGCTCCATCAGAGCGTCACACTCTATGTGGACGATATAATCTTGTGCTCCTCAGACCTTCCGAGCCAACAGGAACTAAAAGAGCAGTTGAGAAACAGGTTCTAGATGACGGACATGGGGGAGTTAGAGTTCTACCTTAGGGTGAGCATTACGCGAAAGCGGAAGGCGCGCACGCTTGAGTTGGGGCAGGCCAAATATGTGGCCCAGGTGTTGAAGCGGTACGGCATGGAAGACTGCAAACCAGTCTACAATCCTGTTTCCATGACCTGTGAACTAAGTGCAGCAATGGCGCCGCAAACAAAAGAAAAGCAGGAGGATATGGCGGGGTTGCCCTACCAATCGGCAGTGGGCGGCATCATGTACGCCATGGTGACGACTAGACCGGACTTGGCCTACACGGTGGGCCAAGTGATTAGGTACATGGCCGATCCAGGGCCACTATACTGGCAGGCGTTCAAGCGCATCCTCCGCAACCTGCAGGCAACGTAGCATGCGCGCCTGAGGTTCGATGGAAAGGGGCGGGCGGACCCCTTGCATCTGGTCTGTTACACGGATGCAGACTATGCTGGAGATGTGGATAAGCAGAAGTCCACATCCGGCTACGTGTTCTCCCTTACTGGTGTAGCAGTCTCGTGGTGAAGCAAAAAGCAAGACTGTGTCCCCACCTCCACAGTGGAAGCAGAGTACATAGCGTTGGCCGAGGCAGTAAAGGAGGCAGTGTGGCTCCGCAGGTAATTGGGGGAGCTGGGCATGCCACGGCAGGAGCCTACGGTGGTGCAAAAGGACAGCACAGGCTCCATCTCACTGACCAACAACCCGACGCAGCACACGAGGACGAAGTACATCAACGTGCGTTACAACTACGCACGAGACATGGTCAAGAAGGGGCAGGTGGTGCTGTAGCACTGCAGCACGCACAACATGCTTGCGGCTTGTTGGAATGATGCTCCTCACCATGGCAGGAGTAACTCCAAAAAAAAGGAACACCAAAAAGACAAGCCTTACTGGCTTAGTGGTTAATGGTGTCCACCTGTAGAGGCAGGGGCCTGGGTTCAAGTCCCACAAGACGAAATTCTGCCCTGCCTCAAGGGAGGTGGAAAATAGATGCCAGGAAGCTAGCTCAACCTCTAGAGTTCCTCTTTAAGATTCTAGAAGGCCAGGTGAGGGTCCAGGAAGGTGGCACACCTTCTAGAAGGGATGACTTGTCCTACAAGGCATCTAGAGGTGTCTTGGTCTTCTGGACACCTTCCCTCCTACTAGAAGCAAGCTGAGGAATCTAGGAAGGGGCAGAAGCTTCTAGAGGAGGGAAGGGATGTCTTCCTAGGTGGGAAAAGGACAGCCTACCAAGGAGCACTCTAGAAGCCATAGAATCTGCTAGGAAGCTCCAAATCTGGCATGCTTTGGTGTTCTGGAAAGCTTAGATCAGTGGCCATACGATTCCACTGCTTGTGAGCCTTGATCAAGTGTTAATTCCCATCCAATTCAGGCCAAAACTATTGCCTCACTCTCTGACCAGATTTTGCCATCCTTGGAACCAGTTGCCACCACAGTTTCAGTCTCTCCAAAAACAGTTGGTGGTGTGAAACAACCACTGCTAGGGACCCTCCAGGGTTCACACTCACCCTCAAGCCAACAAAGGGTTATGGACCCACGCCTCTAAGGGGTTCAAAGCCAGCTTGATTTCACGCTTCCAACAGCAAGACATGGCAACCAGTGAGCAAGAGAGCAGCCGCGCTGTCCTTAAGTTTGATGGGACAGGCTTTGCATTGTGGAGGTGGCAGTTTGAGGTCTTCCTCGACGATAAGGGACTGCTTGAGCTCGTAAAAGGTGATGAGACTGCTCCGCCGGAGACTGCATCGGCTGAGGTGAAAGAGGCATACAAGAAGCGTAACAAAAAGGCGTTGGCGCTCCTTGTGTCCGCGTTATGCCCACCACAATTTGGGCACATCCAAGGATGCACCATGGCCGCAGACGCATGGTCAAAACTCTGCTCCATCTACCAGTCAAGCAACCTTGCCAATCAGCTCTTCATCTTCAAACGGCTCGTCACCCTCCGAGCCAACGAAGGCGATAACATCATGGAGATCATGCAGCAGATTGAGTCGCTCGCAGCGGAGTGCGTGGCCACTGGTTGGGAGGTCGACTCTCAGTTGCAAGCTATGATCCTCCTTCTGGCCTTGCCGGACAGTTGGAGTCCCATGATCACAGTCCTTGGTGGCTGGCCTTCCAACGAGCTGAAGTACCCGAAGGTTGCTGAGTACGTGCGCAATGAGTGGATGCGACATGGCGGTCGAGAGAGTGCAGCGGCATCAAGTTCAGCTTACACGGTTCATCGTCAAAGTGGAGGCCGAGGCATCAAGTGGAAGGGTGCCAAACAGGGCACTAAGAAGGGTGACAAGAAGGGGGAGTGCTTCAACTGCGGCAAGGAGGGCCACTACACGCGCAACTATCCCAAGAAGAAAACAGATTGGTCGCAGTGGGGCGGGAAGAAAGATGAGCACACCCTTATGGCGTACAACTCCACCAACTTGAAGGATCCGGGAGTTGCTATCATCGACTCCGGATCCGACCGCCACACGCAATGCAACAGGGCGGCATTTGTCACCTACGGCGCCTCGGAGAGACGCATGACGGTGGCCAATGGAAAAACAGAGGTGGCCGCCGGTGAGGGTAACATCCGCATTGATGGATATGAGAGTGCCAGAAAGTGACAAAAATAGGTTGCTTGATAAAAATCATCTGGCATGACAGTTTCATAGAGGATGTTTGACAGGTTCTAACGCACTTTACGGAACTCGATTTGGAGTCCGTTTGAGTGAGATATGGATTTCCAAAGTTTGGAGATCATGGGTCGGGTTCAAGTGACGACCTGAGCACTTTGAGCTCAAAAGGCGGCAGGATTATTGGCCAGGACTGCTGAGAGCGGCCTTCAAGGAGAAAAGACGGCTGGAAGACGTCCAAGAGACTTCAAGGAAGGACCAGTCCATGATTATTAGCAGTGCAGGACGTGCAAGACATAATTCTCTTGTGTGACAAGGTGACTGCCGCTCATCCCGCTAGGCTAGGAGTGTGCTAGAGGGTGAGCTTTGACAGAGTGGATCTCAGTGCTCCCTTAGCCAAATGAGGCATATAAGGGCTTGTTAGAAAGCTGTGATGATGTACTTTTCTCACTCAAGAGTCGATTCAGACATTCGCATTCTCTGCAGACCTACATCCGCTTCCGTAATTTCTGTCTGTGCAACCTACAACTCCCTCTCACAAACAGTTCTTCCTGCCTAGGCGGCTCTTTGTGAGCCTGATCACCTCCCTGAGGGCTGCCCCAGTTTCCATCAGTGGTATCAGAGCTAGAACAAGGCTTTGTCTCATCCTTGAGGCATTCCTTGCACCCTGTTGTGTGAGAGAGCCGTTTGTGGACAGAACGTTGCACTACCATGGCGACATCCGCTTCTGTGGTGGCCGGCGTCAACATCGCCAAGTTCGAAGGCAAGAACTTCTTCAACTGGAGCAACAACATGAAGATGGTGCTGATGGAGAAGGGTCTCTGGAGCCAGGTGGACGAGAAGGAGAAGGAACCAGCAGAAAGCTCCCTCTCCCCTGTTGAGGCCCGTACCTACCGCGAGAAGCGTGACCGCGCCCTCGCCACCATCTACCTCCACCTCGCCGAACGGCAGCAACTCCTCGTCCGTGGCATCCTCACGCCAAAGGAGGTTTGGAAAAAGCTTGAGTCCACTTATGCTTCCAAGTCAATCCTCATGAATATGCAGCTGCGTCGTCGCTTTCACACTGTGAAGATGGATGAGTCCGGATCCATGATTGACTACATCAACATGGTGAAGTCTCTCTCTGACCAGCTTGCTGCGATTGAGGACCCTGTCAAGGAGCGTGTGCTCATGCTAACCATCCTTTCTGGTCTTCCTAGCAGCTACACTCCTCTCATTGTTGCCCTGGACCAGCGTGGCGACAAGCTCTCCCTCGATGATGTGGAGGAGAGCCTGCTATTTGAGGAGGAGCGGCGCAAGGGAGAAGAGGGCGGAAGCGGACTGGACGTCGCTCTCATCACCAACTTTGGTCATGGGGGCGGTGCTACACCAACCAGGAGCAACGGCGGAGGAGGAAAGAAGAAGGGGAACTGCCACTACTGCAAGAAGCCGGGCCATTGGGCGCGCGAATGCCGGAAGAAGAAGGCGAATCTTGCGGCTGGAGTGGGAGCAGGAAAACAGTCCGACGCTTTCGCGAACGCAGCAGATTGGGAGAGTGGATTTGTGACCACCATCCGGGTCCCACACGTCTCCGACACCACCGCCCTGTTCTGGATCATCGACTCTGGAGCCACACGGCACATGACGTGTCGCCGGGAGTGGTTCGTTGTCTACACCGTCATTGAGCCTCGTCGGGTGTACATGGGGGATAACCATGTGCAAATGGCGGTTGGGGAGGGTGAGATTGTGTTTTTTGCTTCCGTTGAGGGCAAGCACGTGGAACGTCGTGTGAAGGGGGTGCTCCATGTTCCGGGGCTGGCAGCTAACCTCCTCTCTCTCTCATCTCTCATCTCCGAAGGCATGCAGGTTTGCTTCGAGAATGGTGGCTGCACCATCTCTGCAAGTGCGGGGCATGTGCTTGCAAAAGCAGACAAGGAGGACGGTCTTTACCGCCTCTACGTGGCATCGGAGAAGGAAGCCTACTCAGCGTTTGCAGCGAGAGAGGGAAAACACGACATCGGCCTGTGGCNTGCATCGGCTTGTGAGAGCTGCATCGAAGGGAAGCAAGCCCGCTCTCCTTTCACACGGGAAGGGAAGGGCGCGACTGAGCTTCTCTCACTCGTTCACTCTGATTTGTGTGGTCCCATGCCATCACAGTCCTTGTCCGGCAAGTTGTACTTTGTCACGTTCATTGATGACAAGTCGAGGAAGACATGGGTGTCATTCTTGGCTGGAAAGGATGAGTGTTTTGATGCTTTCAAGGTGTGGATTGCTCCTGCACAGAATGAGAGTGGCAGGCGGTTGAAGGTGCTTCGCACCGATGGTGGAGGAGAGTACCTCTCCAACGAGTTCCGCACCTTCCTCAAGCATCGCGGGATCAAGCACGAGGTCACCCCACCTGGAACACCGCAGCTGAACGGCGTGGCTGAACGCGCGAACCGCATACTCATGGAGCGTGTTCGCAGCATGCTCCAAGACGCGGAGCTCCCGCCAACCTTCTGGGCGGAAGCGGTCAACACTGCCGTGTACCTGAAAAACCGGAGTCCCACGCGCGCGGTGCCGCTGATGACACCGGAGGAGGCGTGGACGGGACGCAAGCCAACAGTGTCACACCTGAAAGTCTTCGGGTGTGGCGCATTCGTGCACGTGCC
>SZWC01005565.1:86690-114034 GCA_023375785.1 Penium margaritaceum
AAGGATGGAGGAGACCTGGACCTATGGCACCGCCGACTCTGCCACATTTCTCCATCAACAGTGAAGGAGATGGCTAAGAGGGAAGTGGTGCGGGGTCTCCAAATCAGCGGCCTTGATGGAACCAAGGAGACCGTGTGTGAGCCATGCATCATTGGCAAATCAACTCGGCAGCCGTTTGTCGCCAAGGGGACGCGTGCATCGGCAAAACTGGCCGTGGTACACACAGATGTGTGTGGACCGCTTGAGAGCTCCATCGGCGGAGCTCGCTACTTCCTCACCTTCATCGATGACCACAGCCGGAAACTCTACCTCTACCCAATGAAGCGGAAGAGTGAGGTCCTTGCGTGCATGCAAGAGTTTGTGGCTGATGTGGAGCGGCAAACAGAGTTGAAGGTGAAGGCGTTCCGGAGTGACAACGGTGGTGAATATGCGGGGTGCCTTGGGTGGATGAAGAGCAAGGGGATTGAGTGGCAGAAAACAACTCCACACTCCCCACAATAGAATGGCGTCGCAGAGAGAGCAAATCGCACAATCCTTAACATGGTGCGATCCATGTTGAGCGACGCCGGCCTTACACAACGGTATTGGGCAGAGGCGCCAAGGACAGCAGCGTACATCATGAATCTCATGCCGACCAAGCCCCTGAAGGACAAGGAGAGCAATGTGTAGAAGACACCAAAAGAGGTGTGGAGCGGGAGGAAGCCGGCGGTGGGTCACCTCCGCACGTTTGGTTGTGTTGCACATGCAATGGTGCAGGCACGTGAGGGACGGAGCAAGCTGGACCAGCGTATCCACCGGTGTATATCCTTTGATATGAGAGCGGGAGCAAGGCGTATCGGCTCTTTGACCCAAGGAGGCAGCAGATTGTGCGGAGTCGTGACATCACGTTCGACGCGAAAAGCCGTTGGACAGACAAGGAGGCAAGTCTCTCCAAGAGGGGGGAGTGGATGCCACTCCTTGAGGGGGAGACGCCGGGGGACGTGAAGGAGGGTGACGTCCTCGCAGCAGCACCAGCCGGAGATGATCGTCCGAGGGATGGGCGAACTGCACAGTTTGTTTCGGCCAGTTCGGATGAGGAATCCAAAGCACCGGAGATGGACGTGGAGGTGCGGAGTCAACAGATGTCTCCAAGGTCTCCAAGAGAGGGGGAGCAGACGCTTGGAGAGGATGGCGCCAAAAGGGGATAGCAACAACAACCTTCTCAAGAGCCCCGCACAAGCACCCATGTGCGAAGAAGGAGAAAAAGATATGATGCCGACAAGGGCATTTGGACTGGGTTCGCGCAAGAGGAGCCTCAAGGAGTTACTACACAAGAAGGATGGGGCTGAGTGGGAGGGAGCAATAAAATGTAAGCTCGCCTCCCATGAGGAGAAAGTCTCCTCAGTTATAGGTTGAGCATGGACGACTGCCATGGGTGATGCGCAAGGGGCAGATTGTTGGAATGATGCTCCTCACCATGGCAGGAGTAACTACAAAAAAAAGGAACACCAAAAAGACAAGCCTTAGTGGCTTAGTGGTTAATGGTGTCCACCTGTAGAGGCAGGGGCCCGGGTTCAAGTCCCACAAGACGAAATTCTGCCCTGTCTCAAAGGAGGTGGAAAATAGATGCCAGGAAGCTAGCTCAACCTCTAGAGTTCCTCTTTAAGATTCTAGAAGGCCAGGTGAGGGTCCAGGAAGGTGGCACACCTTCTAGAAGGGATGACTTGTCCTACAAGGCATCTAGAGGTGTCTTGGTCTTCTGGACACCTTCCCTCCTACTAGAAGCAAGCTGAGGAATCTAGGAAGGGGCAGAAGCTTCTAGAGGAGGGAAGGGATGTCTTCCTAGGTGGGAAAAGGATAGCCTACCAAGGAGCACTCTAGAAGCCATAGAATCTGCTAGGAAGCTCCAAATCTGGCATGCTTTGGTGTTCTGGAAAGCTTAGATCAGTGGCCATAAGATTCCACTGCTTGTGAGCCTTGATCAAGTGTTAATTCCCATCCAATTGAGGCCAAAACTATTGCCTCACTCTCTGACCAGATTTTGCCATCCTTGGAACCAGTTGCCTCCACAGTTTCAGTCTCTCCAAAAAACAGTTGGTGGTGTGAAAGAGCCACTGCTAGGGACCCTCCAGGGTTCACACTCACCCTCAAGCCAACACGGATTGCTTGACCAAAGTGCAACCCGCGGACCGGCACGCAATGAGCATGGCCGGGCTTGGGATGACCAGTTATGATGAGCGGGAGGACGCAGAGGAAGATGAGTGAGAGCAAGCAAGACCAACGGGCATGGCAGGTGCAAGGGGGAGAATGCTGAAAATTTTCCTCCTCGCATGCCCAAGCGCCAGCTCGTCGGCGCCTGGAGGCGCCGACGAGCTGTGAGAAAGTGGAAACTCCACACCGTCGGATCTGGAGACTCAGTTACTAGTCGGATCCTAAAATGGATGATTGCCCCGTAGATTTGACGTGTTGTTGAATCCGGTGGAAGTTGTTTTGCCGGAATCAGACAAGTATCGAGGGCGATATGGCCTTCCAAAGTTGGGGTGTGCACAGCGGCTCTTGGAGCTGGCTGCGACTTGAAATCCAGTGGATAATCGACCGGACCGAGAACCAAAAGTACCACCTGGAGAAGTTGCTCCAGAAGGCCTACCGAGGCGTCCGGTGGATAATCCACCTGATCAGCTAGATCATCCAGTGGATCCTGTAGTGCAGGTTGTTACTGAGGGACTTTGCCAAAATCATGGCTCGGCGTCCGAAACTCACTAGTACATTTTGTTACCCGGGGACTTGGATAAAACTGTGACTGCAGGTCCACGAACAGGTTTTCAAACCTCGTCACACCCCATCACCAAACTCAACCCAAAAGTGGGGGAGGTGCGTAAAAATAGTGTAGGGGATCCATAAATCACATGAAATGGGATCTGCGCCTTGACAAAGGCGCTTCGCACATGAAGGAAGGCGCCACGGCGTGTGGCGGCATCAGGCTACTGTGGTGGGTGAGACCTGTGCTTCAACAAGCATAACTTGGGCTACGCTTGGCCAAATCCCACGCTGTTTGGTGCGTTAGAATGCTCATAAATAGCCCTGTAAATGTTGTGCTAATGTTTATGTACAAAAACAATACAAAATGCCGTTATTCCTTTGGAACAAAGTGACTGTCTCTAATTTTGTGCTCAAATAGCATGAGGCGACCACAAAGCTAACGCTCAGTCTCAGATTCACCCAATACAGAAGACGTGAACCACTCGAGATAATCAGACAAACGTCGGGACCGCATCTCATGGATTCATCCTCGCAAGGCCAAGACAATTGGAACAAGACCAAGACAACTGGAGCAAGGCAAAGACAACCGAAGCAAGGCAAAGACAACTGGAGAAAAACCAAGACAACTCGAGCAGTTCCAAGACAACTGGAACAAGCCCAAAACAACTGGAGCAAGTCTGAGACAACTGGGACAAGCCCACGAAACCTGGAGCATTTCCAAGACAACTGGAGCAAGACCAAGACAACCGAAACGAGCCCAAGAAAGCTGGAGCCAGCCCAAGGCAACCAGAGCAAGCCAAAGACGACGGGAGCAAGCCCAAGAAAACTGGAGCAAGCACAAGATATATGGAGCGAGCCAAATGCAACTGGAGTAATCCCAAAACAGCCGGAGCAACCCGAAGACAACTGGATCAAACCCGAGTCAGCTGGGGCAAGCCCAAGATGACTAGAGCAAGCCCAAGACAACTGGAACAAGCCGAAAACAATTGCAGCCAGGCCAGGAGAACTGGAGCAAGGCCAAGAAACTGAAGCAAGGCCAAGACAACGATAGCAATTCCATGACAAGTGGAGCAAGCCCAAGAAACCTGGAGCAAGCTCAAGTTACCTGGAGCAAGGCAAAAAAAACTGGAGAAATCTCAAGATAGTCGGAGCAAGGCCAAGATAACTGGAGCATGGCCATGACAAGTGCAGCAAGTCCAAGACAACTGGAGCAGGGCCAAGACAACTGGAGAAAGCCCAAGACAACTGGAGCAAGTCCAACAAAACTGAAGTAAGGCCAAGACAGTTGGAGCAAGGCCAAGACAACTAGAGCAAGCCAAAGAAAACTGGAGAAAACTCAAGACAAGTGGAGCAATCCCAAGACAATTGGATCAAAGCCAAGGCAAGTGGAGCAAGCCCAAGACAACTGGAGCAAGCCCAAGACAACAGGAGCAAAGCCAAGACAACTGGAGCAAGTCTAAGAGACCAGGCGCACAGCCAGGACAACTGTAGATAATCAAAGACAACTCGAGCAAACCAAAGACATCTCAAGCAATTCCAAGACAATTGGAGCAAAGCCAAGACAACTGGAGCAAGTCCAACACAACTGGAGCAAGGCCAATATACCTGGAGCAAGTCCAACAGAACTGGAATACGACTAAGGAAATCGGAGCAGGAAGAAGACAACTGGAGCAAGCCAAAGACAACTGGTGCAAACCCAAGACAACTTGAGCAAGCCAAAGACAACTGAAGAAAGACCAAGACAACTGGGGCAAGTCAAAGAGAACTGGAACAAGCCCACGACAAATGGAGCAAGCCCAAGACAACTGGAGCAATCTCAAGACAACTGGAGCAAGGCCATGACAACTCGAGCAAGGCCAAGACAACTGGAGCAACCCCAACACAACTAGATCAAGGCCAAGACAATGCGAGCAAGGCCAAGACAACAGAAGCAAGGCCATGACCATTCGAGCAAGGCCAAGAAAACTGGAGAAAACCCAAGACAACAGGATCAAGGCTAAGACAACTGGAGCAAGGCCAGGACAATTGGAACAAGCCCGAGACAACTGGAGCAAGACCAAGAAAACTAGAGCAAACACAAGATGACTGGAGCAATACCAAGTAACCTGGAGCAGGCCCAAGAAAACTGGAGCAAGCCCTAGAAAACTGGACCAAGTAAAAGAAAACTGGAACAATCCTAAGAAAACTGGAGCTAGACCAAGACAACTGGAGCAAGACCAAGACAACTGGAGCAAGCACAAGACAATTAGAGTTAGCCCAAGAAAAATGGAGCAAGCCCAAGACAAATGGAGCAAGCCCAAGACGACAGAAGCAATTCCATAACATCTGGAGATATCCCAAGACCAATAAAGCAAGAACAAGACAACTGGAGGAAGCCCAAGACAACTGGAGCAAGCCCATTACATCTGGGGCAATCCCAAGACAACTGGACAAATGGAAGGACAAGTGGAGGAATGCCGAGTAACAGGAGCAAAATCAAGACAACGTGAGCAAGGCCAAACCAACTGGAGAAAGCCCATTGTATCTGGAGCAAGCCCAGTAGTACTGGAGCAAGCCCAAGACAAGTGGAGGAAGCCCAAGACAACAGGATAAAGCTCAAGAAACCTGGAGCAAGGCCAACACAAATGGAGCAAGGCCAAGACAAATTGAACAAGCCCAACACAACTGGAGCAAGGTGAAGACACCTGGAGCAAACCCTAGACAACTGGAGCAGGTCCAAGACGACTCAAGCAAGGCTAAGACAACTGGATCAAGCCCAATAAAACTGAACCAATTCCAAGAAAACTAGAGCAAGCCCAAGACAACTGGAGCAAGCCCAAGAAAACTGGAGAAAGCCCAAGACAACTGGAGCAATCCCAACACAACTGGAGCAAGCCCAAGACAACTGGAGCAAGCCCATGCTAAATGGAGCAAGCCTAAGAAAACTGGAGCACGTTCAAGAAAACTGGAGCAAGCCCAAGACAACTAGAGCAACGCCAAGACAACTAGAGCAAGTCCATGAAAACTGGAGCAAGCCCAAGACAACTGGAGCAACCTCAAAAAACCTGGAACAAGCCAAAGAAAACTGAAGAAGCTCAAGATAACCAGAGCAAGGCCAAGAGAAATGGAGCAACGCCATGACAAGTGGAGCAAGCTCAAGACACCTGGAGCAAGGCAAAAACAGCTAGGGCAATCCCAAGACAACTGGAGCAAGGCGAAGACAACTCGAGCAAGGCCAAGACAACTCGAGCAAGGCCAAGACAACTCGAGCAAGGCCAAGACAACTCGAGCAAGGCCAAGACAACTCGAGCAAGGCCAAGACAACTCGAGCAAGGCCAAGACAACTCGAGCAAGGCCAAGACAACTCGAGCAAGGCCAAGACAACTCGAGCAAGGCCAAGACAACTCGAGCAAGGCCAAGACAACTCGAGCAAGGCCAAGACAACTCGAGCAAGGCCAAGACAACTCGAGCAAGGCCAAGACAACTCGAGCAAGGCCAAGACAACTCGAGCAAGGCCAAGACAACTCGAGCAAGGCCAAGACAACTCGAGCAAGGCCAAGACAACTCGAGCAAGGCCAAGACAACTCGAGCAAGGCCAAGACAACTCGAGCAAGGCCAAGACAACTCGAGCAAGGCCAAGACAACTCGAGCAAGGCCAAGACAACTCGAGCAAGGCCAAGACAACTCGAGCAAGGCCAAGACAACTCGAGCAAGGCCAAGACAACTAGAGCAAGCCCAAGACAACTGGAGCAAGGCTAAGACAACTAGAGAAAGGCCAAGACAACTGGAGCAAGCCCAAGACATCTTGAGCAAGCCCAAGACAACTGGAGCAAGCCCAAGACAAATGGAGCAAGCCCAATACAACTGGAGCAAGCCCAAGAAAACTGGACTAAGCCCAAGATAACTGGAGCAAGGCTAAGACAATTGGACAAAATCCAAGACAAATGCAGCCAGCCCAAGACAACTGGAGCAAGCCCAATATAAACTGAGCAAGCCCAAGACAACTAGAGCAAGCTCAAGTCACCTGGAGCATGCCCAAGACAGCTAGACAAAGTCCAAGACAACTGGAGCAAGCCCAAGACAACTGGATAAGGCCCAAGACAACTGGAGCAAGCTTAAGACAACAAGAGCAAGCCCAAGTCCACTGAAGCAACGCCAGACAACTGGGGCAAGGCCAAGAAAACTGGAGGAAGCTCTAGGCAACTGGAGCAAGCTGAAGACAACAAAACCAAGGCCAAGACAAACGGAACAAGCCCAAGAAATCTGGACCAACTCCAAGACAACAACAGCAAGGCCAAAAGAACTAGAGCAAGCTCAAGAGAACTGGAGCAAGACTAAGGCACCTGGAGCAAGGCCAAGACAACTGGATCAAGCATAAGAAAACTCGAGCAATCCCAATACAACTGGAGAAAGCACAAGATAACTGGAACAAGCCCAAGACAAATGGAGCAAACACAAGACGACTAGAGAAAGCCCAAGACAACTGGAGCAACTGCAAAACATCTGGAGCAAGTTGAAGACAACAGGAGCAAGTCCAAGACAACTGTTGCAAGCCCAAGACCGTTGGACCAAGGGCAAGGCAGCTTGAGCAAGGCCCAGAAAACTGGAGGAAGCACAAGACGACTGCAGCAAGGCCAAGACAACTGGAGCAATGCCAAAACAACTGGAGAAACCGCAAGACAAGTGGAGCAAGGCCAACACAACTGGAGCAAGATCAAGACAATTTGAGTGAGGCCAAAGCAATTGGAACAAGCCCGTTACATCTGAAGCAAGCCCCATACAACTAGAGCAAGCCCAAGACAACTAGAGCAAGGCCAAGTCAACTGGAGCAATCTCAAGAAAACTGGAGCAAGGCTAAGACAACTTGAGAAAGGCCAATACTACTGGAGCAAGCTCAAGACAACCAAAACAAGGTAAAAACAACTGGAGAAAACCCAAGACAACTGGAGTAGGTCTAAGATAACTGGAGCAATCCCAAAAAAACTGGAGCAAGGCTGAGCCAACTAGAGCAAGCCCAAAAAAACTGGAGCAAGGCCAAGACAACTAAAGCAAGCCCAAGACAACTGGAGCAAGCCCAAGAAAATTGGAGCAAGCCCAGGACAACCGGAGCAAGCCCAAGAAAACTGGAGCAAACCCAAGACAACAGGAGAAAGCCTAAGGAAACTGGGGCAAAGTGAAGGCAAATAGAGCAAAGCCAAGAAAACTGAAGCAAGCCCATGAGAAATGGAGGAAGCCCAAGACAACTGGAGCAAGCCCAAGAAAACCGGAGCAACCCCAAGACACCTGGATCAAACCCAAGTCCCCTGTTGCAAGCCCAACACAACTGGAAAAAGCCCAGAACAAGTGCAGCAAGCCCGAGACAACTGGAGCAAGCTCAAGATAACTTGAGTAAGCCAAAGACAACTAGAGCAAGCTCAAGATGACTGGATCAAGGCCAAGATAATTTGAGAGAGGCCAAGACAACTGGAGAGAGGCCAGGACAACTGGAGCGAGCCCAAGACAACTCGAGCAAGCCCAGGTTAACTGGAGCAAGTCCAAGACAACTGGAGAAATCACAAGATACCTGGAGCAAGGCCAAGACAACTAGAGCAAGCCCAAGACAACTGGAGAAAGCTTTGGACAACTGGAGCCATCCCAAGACAACTGGAGCAATGCCAAGACAACTGGAGCAGAGCCAAGACAAGTGGAGCAAGCCCAAGACAACTGAATCAAGATCAAGACAACTGGAGCAAAGCCAAGACAACTGGAGCAAGACCAGGAAACGAGAGCAATCCAAAGAGATCTGGAGCAATTCAAACACAATGGGAGTAAGGCCAAGACATCTGGAGCAAGTCCAAGACAACTGGAGAAAGGCCAATGAAACTAGAGAAAGCCCAAGACAACTTGAGCAACACTAAGGCAATCGGAGCAAGGCCAAGACTAATCGAGCACGCCAAAGAATTCTGGTGCAAGCCCAAGACAACTGGAGGGAGTTCAAGAAAACTGGAGAAAGCCTAAGACAACTAGAGCAAATCCAACACAACTGGAGCAAGCCAAAGACAAATAGAGCCAGGCCAGGAAAACTCAAGCAAGGCCAAGACAACTGATGCAACCACAAGGTAACTAGAGCGAGGCAAAAGACAACAACAGCAAGGGCAAGAGAACAGGAGAAAGACCATGACAACTGGAGAAAGGCCAAGGCAAGTGGAACAAGACCAAGACAACTGGAGCAAGGCCAAGACAACTGGAAAAATACCAAGACAACTGGAGCAAGCCCAAGACAACTCGAGCAAGGCCAAGACAACTGGAGCATGCTCAAGACAACTGGACAAAGGCCAAGACGATTGGAGAAAACCCAAGAGATCTGGAGCACGTCGAAGACAACTGGAGGAAGACCAAAAGAACTCAAGCAACTCCGAGAGAACTAGAGCAAGTTCAATAAAACTGGAGCTAGCCCAAGATATCTGGATGAAGCCAACGACAACTGGAGAAAGCCCAATACAACTGGAGCAAGCCCACGATATCTGGAGCAAGCCCAAGACATGTGGAGGAAGCCCAAGACGAATGGAGAAAGCCCAAGACAATTGGAGCAAGTCAAAAACATCTGGAGCAAGTCCAGGACAACAAGATCAATTCCAAGACAACTGGAACAAGCCCAAGACAACTGGTGGAAGTCCAAAACAACTGCAGCAAGGCAAAGACAGGAGGAGCAAAGCCAAAAAAACTGGAGCAAGCCCAAGCCAACTGGAGCAATCCCAAGACAACTGGAGCAAGCTCAAGAAAACTTGAGCAAGGCCAAGACAACCAGAGGAAGGCCAAGACAACTGGAGCAAGCCCAAGACAACTGGAGCAAGCTCAAGAAAACTTGAGCAAGGCCAAGACAACCAGAGGAAGGCCAAGACAACTGGAGCAAGCCCAAGACAACCAAGCGAGGCGAAGACAACTGGAGAAAGCCCAAGAAAACTGGAGAAGGTCCAAGACAACTGGAGCAAGGCCAAAAAAAACCGGAGAAAAGCTAAGACTACTAGAGCAAGACCAAGAAAACTGGAGCAAGGCCAAGACAACTGGAGCAAGTCCAAAAACAATTGAGCAAACTTAAGAAAAAAGGAGCAAGACCCAAGACAACCGGAGCAAGCCCAAGACACCAAAAGCAAGCCCAAGACAAGTGGAGCAAGCCTAAGCAAACTGGAGTACGCTCAAGGCAACTAGAGCAATGCCAAGACAACTGGAGAAAGCCCAAGACAAACAGAGCCATCCCAAGACAAACGGAGCAACCCCAAGAGAAGTCGAACAAGCCCAAGACAACTGCAGCAAGCCCAAGACAATTGGAGCAAGGCCAAGACAACTGAAGCAAGGCCAAGACAACCGGCGCAAGTCCACAACAACTAGGAAGCACAAGACAACTGGAGCAAGCCCAAGACAACTGGAGCAAGGCCAAGACAACGGGATCAAGCCAGGAACAAGTGGAGTCCACCCAAGAGACCTGGAGCAATTCCAATACAACAAAAGCAAGGCGAAGAAGCTTGGAGCAAGCCCAAGATATCTGGAGCAAGGCCAAGAAAACTGTTGCAAGCCCAAGACAACTGAAGGAAGGCCAAAACAACTGGATCAGGCCAAAGAAAACTGCAGCAAGCGCAGGACAACTAGTGCAAGCCCAAGACAACTGAGCAAGCCAAGACAAGACAGCATTGGCAATTCCAAAACAACTGGAGAAACTCCAAGAAAACTGAAGCAATTCCAAGACAACTGGAGCAAGCCAAAGAGAATGGGAGCAAGGCAAAGATAGCTGGAGCAAGCCAAAGATAACTGGAGCAAGTCCATGACAACTGGAGCAAGACCGAGACAACTCAGCAAGGCCAAGACAAGTGGATCAAGCCCAAGACAACTAGAGCAAATCCAAGACTACTGGAGCATGCCCAAGACAACCGGAGCAAGCCAAAGAAAACTGGAGCAAGCCCAGGAGAACTTGAGCAAGCCCAAGACAACTGGAGCCCGCCCAAGTAAACTGGAGCAAGCCCAAAACATTTGGAGCAAGGCCAAGACAACTGGAGCAAGGCCAAGATCACTGGAGTAAACCCAAACCAACTGGAGCAAGCCAAAGACGACTGAAGAAAGCTCAACATAACAGGAGCAAGGCTAAGTCAACTGGAGCAAGGCCACGACAGCTAAAGCAAGCCAAAGGCAACTAGAGCAAGACCAAGTCAAATCAATCAAACCCAAGACAACTGGAGCAAGGCCAAGACAACTAAAGAAAGGCCGAGACAACTGGAGCAAGGCCAAAACAACTGGAGCAAGCCCAAGAAAACTGGAGCAAGGCCAAGGAAACTGAAGCAATCCCAAGACAACTGGAGCAAGGCAAAGACAACAGGAGCAAGGCTAAGACAACTGGAGCAAGCCTAAGACAACTGGAGCAATTCCAAGACAACTGGAGCACTGCCAAAACAACTGGAGCAAGGCCAAGACAACTGGATCAAGCCCAAGACAACTGGAGCAATTCCAAGACAACTGGAGCACTGCCAAAACAACTGGAGCAAGGCCAAGACAACTGGATCAAGCCCAAGACAACGAGAGGAAGGCCAAGACAACTGGAGCAAGACCAAGACAGCTGGAGCAATGCCAAGACAACTGGAGGAATCCCAAGACAACTGGAGCAAGTCCAAAAAATCTGGAGCACATCCAAGACAACAGGAGCAAGTCCAAGACAACTGGAGAAAGCCCAAGTCAACTGGAGCAAGTGCAATACAGCTGGAGGAGGCCCAAGACAACTGGAGGAAGTCCAAGACAACTGCAGCAAGGTCAAGACAGCTGGAGCAAATCCAAAACAACTAGAGTAATACCATTACATCTGGAGAAAGCCCAAAACAACTGGAGGAACCACAAGACAAATGGAGCAAAGCCAAGCAACTAGAGCAAGCTCAAGACAACTTTAGAAAGCCCAAAACAACTAGAGCGACCCCATTACATCTGGAGAAAGCCCAGTTTAACTCGAGCAAGCCGAAGACAACTGGAGAAAACCCAAGACAACTGGAGCAAGCTCAAGAAAAATGGAGTAAGGCCAAGACAACTGGAGCAAGGCCAATGCATATGGAGAAAGCCCAAGACAACCAAGGAAACGACAACTGGAGCTAACCCAAGACAACAGGAGAAGGTCCAAGACAACTAGAGCAAGCCCAAAACAACAGGAGAAAGCCTGAGTCAACTGGAGCAAGCCCAAAAAAACTGGAGCAAATCCAAGATATCTGGAGCAAGTCAAAGAAAACTAGAGCAAGCCCAAGACAACTGAAGCAAGCGCAAGACAAATGAAGCAATCCCGAGACAACTGGAGAGAGCCCAAGACAGACGGAGCAACCCCAAGAAAACTGGAGAAAACCAAAGTTTTTTAGGGAAGCCCAAGATAACTGGAGCAAGCCCAAGACAACTGGAACAAGCCCAAATCAACTACAGCACGCACAAGGCAACAGGAGCAAGGCCAAGATAAATGGAGCAAGGCCAAGACAACTGTAGCAAGACCAAGACAACTGGAGCAAGGCCAAGACAACTGCAGCAAGTCCAAGAAAGCTGGAGAAATTCCAAGACAACTGGAGCAAGACCAAGACAACTGGAGCAAGATCGAGAAAAATGGAGCAATCCTAACACATCTGGAGCAAGCCCATTACATCTCAAGCAAGCCCACTAAAATTGGAGCCAGCCCAAGACAACAGGAGCAAGGCCAAGAAAACTGGAGCAAGGCCAAGAGAACATGAGAAAGCCCAAATCAAATGGATCAGGACCAAGACAACCGAAGTAAGGCAAAGACTGTTGGCTCTATTGGGTGTGGAGACACCCTCAAGGATGCCTAGATCTCAGTGGCTCACGCTACCAAGGTTTGGGCAGCCAATGGACACCTTTTGTGAAGAGTATGGAGCACAAGGATTACGGATAGGAGTGGGCAGAACACGTCGCATTCAGTAGATCTGAATCGAAACACGTTTTTGTTACTTAGCATAGTGAGATTACATCAGATCCTTATAGCCTGTGATCTAAGCTTTCCAACGCATCCAAGCACGCCCAAAACGGAGCAGTAGAGCCCCTGCTACGGCCGTCGAAGTAACCCTTGGTGGAGCCGCCCACCTGGCCTTGCACTCTAGGCAACGGGAGGCGCTTCGACGATGACCCGTCGAAGCGCCTTTCTTCGCCCAGAAGTCAACAAGAAGTTCATCCTGGTCAAGGAGATCCTTATGGTCACCTCATTCATGCCCCTCGTGCATTTGGAGGCCATTAGGAATGAACTCGGATCCCTGGCGGTGGAATATCCCGCCACCTATGGCGGGTACCAGATTCCACCCACCCAACACCCGTTTTTCGGGCTAGGCTAACTTTCTGAATACTCACTCAAATTGAGCGATTCAAAGCTCGATCCTGCATGGAAAAATCCAAGGAATCCAAATCTAAAGTTAGATGAGGTGTTTGATCACTCCTCAGTGGTCGAACCAAGGAGTACGATCAACGGCACTCATGGCAAGGGGCACACCATGTCAACAATCTCCCCCTTGCACCGCAGCCTTGATGCCCTGTCCTTGGAACCTGTAGCATTTTAAACTTCACAGCGCAGACCGAGCTCCATGCGGCTTGCGTCGTGCCTGTCCTTGGGCTGTGCCTTGGTCATGGCATCGGCGAGCATGCGCTTAGTGCCACAATGCACAATAGCCGCATCTCCCTTCGCCACCAAGTCCCGCGCGTAGTGATGACGGATCTCGATGTGCTTGGTCCTCCTGTGCAGCACCGGGTTCTGGGTCAGACTGATGGCACTCATGTTGTCCACATTGAGTATTGTTGGCTTCCTTTGCGGCACGCCGATCTCCTTTAGCAGCCGCCGCAGCCACACCGCCTCCTTTGCGGCTTGCGTGAGCGCGATGTACTCCGCTTCGGTGCTGGACAGTGCAACACAGTCCTGCTTCCTGCTTGTCCATGAAACTGCTGCACCACCAAGCACAAACACGTATCCCGACATTGATTTTCTGTCATCCACATCACCAGCCCAGTCGGCATCGGAGTAGCTGACCAACTCGAGGGAATCATCACGCGCTCCCCCTCCAAACACGAGCCGCGACTGTTTTGTCGCCTTGAGATAGCGGAGGATCCGCTTCACCGCTTGCCAATGCAGCGGTCCGGGGTCAGCAACGTAGCGGCTCACTTGACCTTCCGCGAAGGCCAGGTCGGGCCGCGTCGCCACCATGGCGTACATGATGCTCCCCACCGCGGACTGGTATGGCACACCTGCCATCTCCTCCTTCTCCTCGTCCGTGCTCGGGCCCATGCTCAAGCTCAACTCACATGTGGTGGTCATGGGTGTGCCGATGGGGTTACACTCCTCCATGTTGTAGCGGCGGAGCATCTCTTGCACGTACTTTGCTTGTCCCATCTCAAGCGTGCGTGCTTTGCGGTCCGTCTTGATGGCGACGCCGAGGTAGTACTCGAGCTCGCCCATGTCGGTCATTTTGAACCGACCGCCCAGCTGTCGCTTCAGGTTCACCAACTCCTCCATGTCCGATGACACGAGGATGAGGTCATCCACGTAGAGGACCACAATCTGGTGCAATCCCAGCTGCTTTCGCACGTACACGTTGTGGTCCACCTCGCAGCGCTTAAAGCCAAGCTCGGCCATGAAGCCATCCATTTTCAGGTACCACATGAGTGGCGCTTGCTTCATCCCGTAGAGCGCCTTGCGAAGCCGGCACACCTTCCCCGGCGGCGCGTCCACCCCCTCCGGCACCTCCATGTAGACCTCCTTGTCCAGGTCGCTGTTGAGGAATGCGGTTTTTACATCCATTTGGTG
This sequence comes from Penium margaritaceum, assembly GCA_023375785.1. Taxonomy (NCBI): domain Eukaryota; kingdom Viridiplantae; phylum Streptophyta; class Zygnematophyceae; order Desmidiales; family Peniaceae; genus Penium; species Penium margaritaceum. The sequence continues at coordinate 101,203 of SZWC01005565.1, forward strand.
GACTTCGTAGTCGCGCGCCGCCGCCACCGAGAGGATGGAGCGGATGGAGGCGAACTTCGCAACCGGCACGAAGGTTTCATCGTAGTGTTCACCTTTTCGCTGGGCGTACCCCTTCGCGACCAGCCGCGCCTTGTACCGCTCCACCTTCCCCTCCTTGGTGAGCTTCTTCTTGAAGATCCACTTGGAGCCGATGATTTTCGCGCCCTCCGGCCTATCAATCAGCTGCCAAGTACCGTTCTCTTCGTGGGAGGCGACCTCAGATTTTATGGCTCCCTCCCACTCAGCCCCATCCTTCTGCTGCAACGCCTCCTTGACGATCTCGGGCTCCTCTTGCGCAAAGAACGCTCAAGCAAACCCAGTCCAGGTGCCCTGCGCGACATCGTACCATTTTGCCGTCCTCCTTGCGCGTCCGCTTCTCCGGGGCTGCTGTTGTTGAGGCTGCTGTTGCTGCTGCTGCTGCTGCTGCCCTCTCGCAGCGCCATTCGCACCGCTGGCCTGCTCTCCTTCTCTTGGGGACCGTGGAGATGCGAGCTCACTCCCCGCCTCCTCGTTCAGCTCCACTGCTGCCGGCGCTTCGGACTCATCGTCCAACTCGGCTGAATGCAAATCAGCCGCTCCCCCATCCCCAGGATGGTTGTTGCCGGTTGGAGCCGCTTGGACGTTACCCTCTTTTGCGTCCTCCGGCGTCTCCCCCTCGAGGAGTGGCAGCCACTCCCCACGCTTGGAGAGACCCGCGTCCTTGTCCGTCCAACGACTCTCCTCGTTAAACGTGACGTCGTGACTCTTCACGATCTGCTGCCTCCGCGGGTCGAAGAGCCGGTACGCCTTGCTCCCGCTCTCGTACCCAACGAAGATACACCGGCGAGTCCGTGGGTCCAGCTTACCCCGCCCCTCCCGTGCCTGCACAACAGCATGTGCAACACAACCAAAAGTGCGGAGGTGTACCACAGTTGGCTTCCTCCCGCTCCACATTTCTTGTGGCGTCTTCCACACCTTGGACTCCGCGTCCTTTAGCGGCTTCGTCGGCGTTAGCTTCATGATGTACGCCGCTGTCCGTGCCGCCTCGCCCCAGTACCGCTGCGTGAGGCCGGCATCGCTCAACATGGACTGGACCATGTTGAGGATGGTGCGGTTCGCCCTCTCGGCGATGTCGTTCTGCTGCGGAGAGTGTGGCGTAGTTTTCTGCCACGCAATCCCCTTGCTCTTCATCCATGCCGAGCAGCCCTCGTACTCGCCACCGTTGTCGCTCCGGAACGCCTTCACCTTCAATGCCGTTTGCCGCTCCACAGCCGCCACAAATTCCTGCATGCATGACAAGACATCGCTCTTCCTCTTGATGATGTAGAGGTAGAGCTTGCGGCTGTGGTCGTCGATGAAGGTGACGAAGTAGTGCGCCCCACCAATGGCTCAAACGGTCCACACACATCTGTGTGTACCACCTCCATCTTCGTCGATGCACGTATCCCTTTGCCGTCAAATGGCTGCCGTGTCGCCTTGCCCACCACGCATGGCTCGCACACGGCATTCTTGGCTGCATCGAGGCCCTTGACCTCAAGGCCCCGCACCACTTCCTTCTTTGCCATGTCCTTCACAGTTGAGGGAGCGATGTGACATAGGCGACGGTGCCATAGGTCCAGATTTCCTTCATCCTTTGTCACGAGGTTGACGGCGTCAGTCCTTACCGCATCGGCAAGGACCTTGGTGCGAAGAAGGTACAAGTCCTCCTCCCTCTTGCCACGTGCAATCACCTTGCCGTCCCCCTCCTTCCGGATGATGGCCTCCTTCTTGTTGAAGAGCACCTCGAGCCCCTTGTCGGTAAGGTGGCTCACTGACAGCAGATTTGCCCGAAAGTTGGGCATGTAGAGCACGTCATAAATGGTGCACGGAATGACTTTCCCGTTCACCACTGACTCAATGCGAACATTGCCTTCGCCCGCGGCCAACTCTGTTTTGCCGTTGGCCACTGTCATGCGCCGCTCGGTGGCGCCATAGGTGACGAATACCGCCCGGTTGCATTGTGTGTGGCGGCCTGATCCGGAGTCGATCACAGTGACTTCCGGATCTGTCAAGTCGGTGGACTCCCTGGCCATCATGGCTTGGGTGTTCTTCTTCCCGCCCTTCCCGGACTGGTCCGACTTCTTGTTGGGGCAGTTGCGTGCATAGTGGCCCTGTTTGCCACAGTTGTAGCACTCCCCCTTGTTGTCACCTCTCTTGGTGCCCTGGTTAGCACCCTTCCCCTTCTTGCCTCCCCCTCCACCTTGAGGGTGGACGGCATAGGCAGAACTTGACGTTGCCCCGATTTCTCTCCCACCACGCCGCATCTATTCGTTGCGGACGTACTCAGCCACCTTCGGGTACTTCAGCTCGTCAGCGGACCAGCCGCCTACGACGGTGATCATGGGACTCCAACTGTCCGGCAAGGCTAGAAGGAGGATCATGGCTTGCAGCTGAGGGTCGACCTTCCATCCGGTGGCTACGCACTCGAGAGTAAGGGACTCAATCTGCTGCAGGATCTCCATGATGTCGTCGCCTTCGTTGGCTCGGAGGGTGACGAGCCTCTTGAAGACAAAGAGCTGGTTAGCAAGGTTGGTGGACTGGTAGATGGTGCAGAGTTTCTTCTAGGCCTCCGCGGCCTCCGTGCATCCTTGAATCAGTGCACGCTGCGGCGGTGCAAGCGCTAACACCAATAATGCAAGCGCCTTCTTGTTGCGCTTCTTGTACTTGTCCACTTCCTCCGGCGTCGCGGTATCCGGAGGCGCGGTCTCTTCACCGTTGACCAGCTCAAGCAGGCCCTTGTCATCAAGGTAGACCTCAAATTGCCACCTCCACAAGGGGAAGCCGTTCCCATCAAACTTGGAGATGGCGCCGATGCTCTCTTGCTCGGTCGTTGCCATGGCGCGCGGCGGTAGCGTGAATCTTGAAGAGCTAGGGTCCGTCTAGGCACGTGGGCCCATAACCCTTTGTTGGCTCTATTGGGTGTGGAGACACCCTCAAGGATGCCTAGCTCTCAGTGGTTCATGCTACCAAGGTTTGGGCAGCCAATGGACACCTTTTGTGAAGAGTATGGAGCACAAGGATCACGGATAGGAGTGGGCAGAACACGTCGCATTCAGTAGATCTGAATCGAAACACGTTTTTGTTAATTAGCATAGTGAGATTACATCAGATCCTTATAGCCTGTGATCTAAGCTTTCCATCGCATCCAAGCACGCCCAAAACGGAGTTGTAGATCCCCTGCTATGGCCGTCGAAGTAACCCTTGGTGGAGCCGCCCACCTGGCCTTGCACTCTAGGCAACGGGAGGCGCTTCGACGATGACCCGTCGAAGCGCCTTTCTTCGCCCAGAAGTCAACAAGAAGTTCATCCTGGTCAAGGAGGTCCTTATGGTCACCTCATTCATGCCCCTCGTGCATTTGGAGGCCATTAGGAATGAAATCAGATCCCTGGCGGTGGAATATCCCGCCACCCATGGCGGGTAACAGATTCCACCCACCCAACACCCATTTTTCGGGCTAGGCTAACTTTCTGAATACTCACTCAAATCGAGCGATTCAAAGCTCGATCCCGCATGGAACAATCCAAGGAATCCAAATCTAAAGTTAGATGAGGTGTTTGATCACTCCTCAGTGGTCGAACCAGGGAGTACGATCAACGGCACTCATGGCAAGGGGCACACCATGTCAACAAAGACAACCGCAGAAAAATCCAAGACAACTGGAGCAGGTCCAAGACAACTGGAGCAAGGCCAAAACAACTGGATCAAGGCTAAGACACCTGGATCAAACATAAGAAAACTGGCGCAAGGCCAAGAAAACTGCAGCAAGCCAAAGACAACTGTAGAAATCCCAAGAAAACTGGAGTAAGCCCCAGACAACTGGAGAAAGCCCAAGACAGCTGGACAAAGCCCAAGACAACTGAAGCAAGCCTAAGAAATCTGGACTATGATCAAGGCAAACAGAGCATGGCCAAGGTAACTGGAGCACGGCCAAGACAACTGGGGCAAGTCCAAGACAAGTGGGGCAATCCCAAGAAAACTAGAGCAAGCCCAAGACAAATTGAGCAAGCCCAATACAACTAGAGCAAGACCAAGACAACCGGAGCAGCCCCAAGACAACTGGAGCAAACCTAAGTCACCTGGGGCAAGCCCAAGAAAACTGGAGCAAATCAAAAACAACTAGAGCAAGCTCAAGACAACTGGAGCAAGGCCGAGACAACTGGAGCAATTCCATGACAAGTGGAGCAAGCCCAAGACAACTAGAGCAAGCTCAAGACAGCTGGAGTAAGCCAAATACAACTGGAGCAAGCTCAAGATAACTGGAGCAAGGCCAAGATAATAGGAGCAAGGCCAAGATAATAGGAGCGAGGCCAAGACAAGTGGAGAAACTGCAAGACAACTGGAGAAAGGCCAAGACAACTGGATCAAGGCCAAGAGAACTGGAGCAAGCCCAAGACAACTGGAGCAAGCTCAATACAACTAAAGCAAGCAAAAGACAACTGCAGCAAAGCCAAGACAACTGGAGCAAGCCCAAGACAACTAGAGCATGGCCAAGACAACTCGAGAAACCCCAAGACGATTGGAGCAAAGCCAAGACAACTGGAGAAAGCCCACAAAAACTGGAGCAAGGCCAATAAAACTGGAGGAATCCCAAGACAACTGGAGCAAGACTAAGGCAATTGGAGTAAAGCAAAGACAACTAGGGTAAGCCAAAGACAAATGGTGAAAACCGAAGACAACTGGAGCAGGTCCAAGACAACTGGAGCAAGGCTAAGACAACTGCAGCAAGCCCAAGTAAACTGGAGCGAGGCCGAGACAACTTGAGCAAGCCCAAGACAACTGGAACAACCCGAAGACAACTGGAACTAGGCTATGACAACTGGATCAAAACCAAGACAACTGGAGAAAGTCCACAAAAACTGAAGCAAGCTTAAGACAACTGGAGCAAGCTCAAGACAACTGGAGCGAGCTAAAGACAACTAGAGCAAGCTTAAGATAACTGGAGCAAGGCCAAGACAACTGGAGCAAGCCCAAGACAACCGGAGCAACGCCAAGACAACTGGAGCAAGCCCAAGATAACTGGATTGAGTCAAAGAAAACTGGCAGAAAGGCAACACAACTGGGGCCTGGAGCAAGGCCAAGACAACTGGAGCAAGCCCAAGATAACTGGATCAAGTCTTAGACAACTGGCAAAAGGGCAAGACAACTGGGGCAAGGCTAAGACAACTGGAGCAAGCCCAAGAAAACTAAATCAAGCCCAAGTCAACTGGAGCGATCCGAAGACAACTGCAGCGATCCGAAGAAAACTGGAGAAAAGCCTATTCAAGCGGAGCAAGACCAAGACAAGTGGAGAAAGCCCCACACAACTGGAGCAAAGCCAAGACAACTGGAGCAAGCCCAAGACAAACGAAGCAAGCCAAACAGATTTTAAACAAGTCCAAGAAAATTGGAGCAAGGAAAAGACAACTGGAGCAAGTCCAAGACAACTGAAACAAGGCCAATAAAACTGGAGAAAGTCCAAGACAACTTCAGGAAGACTAAAGCAGTTGCAACAAGGCCAAGACAACTGGAGCAAAGCCAAGACAACTCGAGCAATCCCCAGACAGCTGGAGCAAGCCCAAGACAACTTGAGCAAGCCCAAGAGAACTGGAGGACGCTCAAGACAACTAGAGTAAGGCCAAGACAACTGCAGAACGTCCATGACAACCGTAGCAAGCTCAAGACAACTGGAGCGAGCTAAAGACAACTAGAGCAAGGAAAATACAACTGAAGCAAGCCCAAGAGAACTGGAGGACGCTCAAGACAACTAGAGTAAGGCCAAGACAACTGCAGAACGTCCATGACAACCGTAGCAAGCTCAAGACAACTGGAGCGAGCTAAAGACAACTAGAGCAAGGAAAATACAACTGAAGCAAGCCCAAGAGAACTGGAGGACGCTCAAGACAACTAGAGTAAGGCCAAGACAACTGCAGAACGTCCATGACAACCGTAGCAAGCTCAAGACAACTGGAGCGAGCTAAAGACAACTAGAGCAAGGAAAATACAACTGAAGCAAGCCCAAGACAACATTAGAAATCCCAAGACAACAAGAGCAATCCCAAGAAAAATGGAGCAGGACCAAGACAACTGGAGCAAGGCCAAGACAACTGGAGCAAGGCCAAGACAACTGGAGGAAGCTCAAGACAACTAAAGCAAGCCCAGGAAAACTGGACCAAGGCCAAGAAAATTGGAGCAAGTACAAGAGATCTGGAGAAAGTCCAAGACAACTGGAGCAAGGCCAAGAGAACTTGAGCAAGTCCAATAGAACTAGACCAAGGTCAATAAAACTAGATCAAGACCAAGAAAACTGCAAGACTCAGACAACTGGATGAAGCCAAAGACAACTAGAGCAAGCCCAACACAACTGGAGCAAGCCCACGACAACTGGAGGAAGCCCAAGACGTCTGGAGAAAGCCCAAGACAACTGGAGAAATTCCAAAACATCTGGAGGAATTCTAAGACAACAGGAGCAAGTCCAAGACAACTGGAAAAAGCCCAAGACAACCGGAGCAAGGGCAAGACAGCTGAAGCAAGCCCAAGAGAACTGGAGGAAATCCAAGACAACTACAGGAAGGCCGAGACAACTGCAGCAAAGCCAAAAAAACTGGAGCAAGCCCATTACACCTAGAGCAAGCTAATTACATCTGGAGAAATCCAAAGACAACTGGAGAAACTTCAACACAATTGGAACAAGGGCAAGACAACTCGAGCAAGTTCAAGACAACTTGAGCAAGGCCAAACCAACTGGAGCAAAGAAAAACCAACTGGAGCAAGCCCGGTAAAACTGAGCAAGCCCAAGACAGCTCGAGCAAGCCCAAGACACCTGGAGCAAGCTCAAGAAAACTGGAGCAAGGCCAAGACAACTGGAGGAAGGCCAGGACAATTGGAGCAAGTCCAAGACAACCGAAGCAAGGCGAAGACAGCTGGAGAAAACCCAAGACAGCTGGAGCAGGTCCAAAACAGCTTGAGCAAGCCCAAAACAACTGGAGCAAGGCTAAGAAAACTGGCACAAGCCGGAGAAAACTGGAACAGGCCAAGAAAACTGGAGCAAGCCCCAGACAACTGGAGCAAGCCCAAGACAAGTGGAGCATGCTCAACACAACTAGAGCAAGGCCAAGATAACTAGAAAACTCCCAAGACAACTGGAGCAAGCCCAAGACAACAGGAGGAATCCCAAGACAATAGGAGCAAACCCAAGACACCTGGAGCAAGCTCAATACGACTAGAGAAAGCCCAACACAACAACACCAAGCCCAACACAACTACAGCAAGCCCAAGACAACTGGAGCAAGGCCAAGACAACTGGAGCAAGGCTAACAAAACTGGAGCAATTCCATGACAACTGCAGCATGCCGAAGGCAGCTGGAGCGACCTCAAGACACCTGCAGCAAGTCAAAGACAACTGAAAAAAGTTAAAGACAACTAGAAAAAGGCCAAGATAACTGGAGCAAGGCCAAGATAAGTGGAGCAATTCCAAAACAACTGGAGCAAGGCCAAGACAACTGGAGCAAGCCCAAGACAACTGGAGCAAGGCCAAGATAACGGGAGCAAGTCCAAGCTAGCTCGAGAAAGGCCAAGACAACAATAGCAAGGCCAAAAAAACTGGAGAAAGTCCAAGAAAACTGGAGAAAGGCCAAGACAACTGCAGCATGGCCAAGTCAACTGGAGCATGCCCAAGACAAGTGGAGCAACCTCAACGTAACTGGAGAAATCCGAAGAAAACTGGAGCAAAGCCCCACACAAGTGGAGCAAGCCCCAAACAACTGGAGCAAAGCCAGAACAACTGGAGCACGCCCAAGAGATCTTGAGCAAGTCTAGTACAATTGGAGCAAGGCCAAGACAATTGGAGTAAGGCCAAGACAACTGGAGCAAGTCCAAGACAACTGGAGCAAGGCCAGTAAAGCTGGAGCAAGCCCAAGACAACTGGAGCCAATCTAAGGCAACTGGAACAAGGCCAAGACAACTGGAGCAAGGCAAAGACAACTGGTGCAAGCCCAAGACAACTGGAGCAAGCCGAAAACAACTGGAGACATCCCAAGACGACTGTAGCAAGCCCAAGACAACAACTGCAAGCCCAAGGCAACTGGAGAAATTCAGAGACAACTGGAGCAAGCCCAATACAAGTTGAGCTGGCCCAAGACAAGTGGAGCAAGCCCAAGTCGATTGGAGCAAGCTCAAGACAACTGGAGCAAGCCCACGGCAACATGAGCAAGCAAAACACATCTGGAGCACGCCCAAGACAACTGGAGCAAGGCCATGACAACTCGAGGAAGGCTAAGGCAACTCGAGCAACCCCAAGACAACCGGAGCAATGCCAAGACAACTGGAGCAAGCCCAAGACAACAGGAGAAAGGCCAAGACAACTGGAGCAAGGCCAAGACAACTGGAACAAGCCCAAGACAGCTGGAGCAAGGCAAAGACAACTGGAGCAAGCCCACAAAAACTTGAGCAAGTCCAAGAAACATGGACCAAGCCCAAGAAGACTGAAGCAAGCCCAAGAAAACTGGAGCAAGCGCAAGACAATCGGAGCAAGCCAAAGAAACCTGGAGCACGCTCAAGACAACCAGAGCAAGGCCAAGACAACTTGAGAAAGGCCAAGACAACTAGAGCAAGCCCAAGACAACTTGAGCAAGCCCAAGACAACCGGAGGAAGCCCAAGACAACTGGAGCAAACCAAAGTCACTTGGAGCAAGCCCAAGACAACTAGACAAAGCCCAAAACAACTGGAACAAGCCTAAGACAATTGCAGCAAGACCAAGACAACTGGAGGAAGGCAAAGACAGCTGGAGCAAAGCCCAAGATAGCTGGAGCAAGCCCAAGACAACTGGAGAAAGGCCGAGACAACTGGAGCAATCCAAAGAAAACTAGAGCAAGGTCAAGACAACTGGAGGAAGGCCAAGAAAACTGGAGCGAGGCCTATACAACAAGACCAAGCCCAAGACAACTGGAGCAATCCCAAGAAAACCGGAGCAATGCCAAAACAACTGTAGCAAGGCAAAGACAACTGGAGCAAGACCAAGACATCTGGACCAATCTTGAGACAACTAGAGCAAGCCCAAAATAACATGAGAGGGCCTACAACAACTGGAGTAAGCCAGGTACAACTTGAGCAAGCCCAAGACAACTGAAGCAAGGCCAAGAAAACTGGAGCAAGGCCAAGACAACTGGAGGAAGCTAAAGACAAGTGGAGTACGCCCAAGACAACTGGAACAAGGCCGAGACATTTGGAGCTAGCCCTGGAGATCTGGAGCAAGCCCAAGACAATTAGAGCAAGGCCAAGAGAACTGGAGCAAGGCCGAGAAAACTGGAGCAAGTCTAAGACAACTGGAGCAATACTATGGCATGTAGAGCAATGCCAAAAAAACTAGATCAAGCCAAAGACAAATGGACCATTACCAATACAACTGGAGCAAGCCCAAGACAACTGGAGCAAGCCCAAGACAACTAAAAGACTCCCAAAACAACTTGAGAAAGTACAAAAAACATGGAGCAAGTCCAAGACAACAGGAGCGAGTCCAAGACAACTGAAGCAAGCCTAAGACAACTGGAGCAAGGGCATTCCAGCTGAGCCAAGCCCAAGACGACTGGAAGAATTCCAAGGCAAATGCAGCAAGGCAATGAAGACTGGATCAAAGCCAAAACAACTGGAGCAATCCCATTACATCTGGAGCAAGCCCACGAAAACTGGAGAAACTGCAAGGCAAGTGGAGCAAGGCAAAGACAACTGGAGCTAGCTCAAGACAACTTGAGCAAGGCGAACCAACTAGAGTAAGCTCATTACATCCGGAGCAATCCGAATACAGCTGGAGCAAGCCCAAGACAACTGGAGAAAGCCCAAGAAAGCTGGAGCAAGATGAAGAAAACTGGAGCAAGGCCAAGACAACTGGGGCAAGCCCAATACAATTGGAGCAAGCCAAAGACAACTGGAGCAAGCCCAAGACAAGTGAAGCAAGCCCAAGTGAACTGGAGCAAGCTCAAGACAAATATAGCACGGCCAACACAACTGGAGCAAGCCCTAGACAAATGGACAAGGGCCAAGACAACAATAGCAATCCCAAGATAACTGGAGCAAGGCCAATACAACTAGACCAAGCCCAAAACAACTGGAGAAAGCCCTAGACAACTGGAGCAATCCCAAGACGACTGGAGCAAGTCCAAGACAACTGGAGAAATTCCAAGACAACTGGAGCAAGGCAAAGAAAACTGGAGCAAATCCAAGACAACTGGAGCAAGCCCAATACATCTGGAGCAAGCGCAACACAAATGGAGCAAGACTAAGGCAACTGAAGGAAGGCCAAGACAACAAGAGCAAGCCCAAGACAACTGGAGCAAGCCCTGGAAAACTAGAGCAAGCCCAAGACAACTGGAGCAAGCCCAAGACAACTGGAGCAAGGCCAAGTCAACTCGAGCAAGGCCAAGATAACTGGAGCAATGCCACGACAACAGGACCAAGGCCGATGCAACAAGATCAAGGCCAAGTCAACTGGAGCAATCCTAAGAAAACTGGAGCAAACCCAAGACAACAGGAGAAAGCCCAAACCAACTGGAGCAAACCCAAGACAACAGGAGCAAGTCCAATATAAATTAATCAGGTTCAATACAACTGGAGCAAGCCCAAGACAAATGGAGCAAGACCAAGGAAACTGTACCAAGTCCAAGACAACATGAGAAAGCCAAAGACAACTGGAGCAAGGCCAAAAAAAACTCGAGAAAGCCCAAGACAACTAGAGCAAGGCCAAAACAACGCAAACAAGCCCAAGAGACCTGGAGCAAAGACTACTGGAGCAAACCCAAGAAAACTGGAGCAAGGGAAAGAGAGCTGAAGCAAGCCCAAGACAGCTGGAGCACGCCCAAGACAACTGGAGCAAGTTCACGACAACTGGAGCAAGCCCAAGACACCTGGAGCAAGTCCCAGACAACTGAAGGAAGACAAAGACAATATAAGCAAGGTCAAGACAACTGGAGCAAGGCCAAGACAACTGGAGCAAGCCAAAGACAACTGGAGCAACGCCACGATAAATGGAGCAAGTCAAAGACAACTGGAGCATGCGGGACACAACAAGACCAAGCCCAAGACAACTGGAGCAAGTCAAAATCAACTGGAGGAATTCGAACACAACTGGAACAACCACAAGACAACTGGAGCAAGTCCAAAACAACAGGAGCAAAGCCAAGACAGTTGGAGCAAGCCCAAGAAAACTAGGGCAAGTCAAAGACAACAGGAGCAAAGCTAAGACAATTGGAGCAAAGCATAGCAAGCCCAATACATCTGGAGCAAGGCCAAGAAAACTGGAATAAGCCCAAGAGAACTAGATCATGGCCAAAAGAAATGGAGAAAGCTCAAGAAAACTCGAGCAAGAGCAAGACAACTAGAGCAAAGCCAATAGAACTGAAGCAAGCCCAAGATAACTGGAGCGTGCCAAAGACAATTGCTGCGAGCCCAAGACTGGAGCAAGGCCGAGACAACTGAAGCAAGGCTATGACCACTGGAGCAAGGCCAACACAACTGGAGCAAGCCCGAGACATCTGGACCAAGACCAAGACAATTGGAGAAAACTCAAGACAACTGGAGCAAGGCCAAGAGAAATGGAGCCAAGCCAAGACAACTTTAGCAAGCCCAAGACAACCGGAGCAAGGAAAAGACAACAGGAGCAATCCCAAGACAGCTGGAGCAGGTCAAAGACAACTGGAGCAAGCCCAAGACAATTGGAGTAAGGCTAGGAAAACTGGGGCATTCCCAAGACGACTAGAGCAAAGCCAAGACAACTGGAGCAAGCTCAATAACACTGGAACAAGCCCAAGACAAGTGGAGCAATCCCAAGACCACTGGAACAAGCCCAAGACAACTAGATCAAGTCCAAAACGACTGGTGCAAGTCCAAGACAACTGGAGCAAGTCCAAGACAACTGGAGCAAGCCCAAGGCAACTGGAGCAAGGCCAAGAAACCTGGAGCAAGACCAAGACTTCTGGAGCAAGGACAAGACAACTGGAGCAAGGCAAAAACAACTGGTGCAAAACCAGGACAACTGAAGCAAGCCCAATACATCTGTACCAAGCCCAAGAGAACTGGAGAGAGTCCAAGACAACTGGAGCAAGGCCAAGAGAACTATAGCAAGCCGAAGACAACTGGAGCAAGGTCAAAACAACTGGAGCAAACCCAATACAACTGGAGCAAGGCCAGGACACCTGGTGCATGCCCAATACATCTAGAGCAAGGCCAAGACAACTGGAGCAAGGCCAGGACACCTGGTGCATGCCCAATACATCTAGAGCAAGGCCAAGACAAATGGAACAAGCCCAAGAAAACTGTAGCAAGCCCAAGAAAACTGGAGCAAGGCCAAGACAACTGGAGCAGACTCATGAAAACTGGAGCAAGCCCAAGACATTTGGAGCAAGCCCAAGACAACTGGAGAAATCTCAAGACAACTGGAGCAAGCTCAAGACACCTGAAGCAAGGCCGAGACAACTGGAGCAAGCCCAAGACAACTGGAGCAAGGCTAACACAACTGGATCAAGCCCAAGACACAAGGAGAAACTCCAAGAAAACTGGAGAAAGGAAAACACAACTAGAGAAAGGCGAAGACAACTGGAGTAAGCTCAAGACAACTTCAGCAAGCTCAAGAAAATAGGAGGAAGTTCAAGAGAAATGAAGCAAGGCCAAGACAACTAGAGCAAGCACAAGACAACTGGAGCAAGGCCAAGACAACTGGAGCAAACCGGAAACGAATGGAGCATGGCCAAGACAACTGGAACAAGCCCAAGACAACTGGAGCAGTCCCAATACAACTAAAGCAAGGCC
>SZWC01005565.1:121839-136404 GCA_023375785.1 Penium margaritaceum
TGGAGCAAGCCCAAGACAACTGGAGCAAGGCCAAGACAAGTGGAGCAAGCCCAAGACAACTGGGGCAAGGCCAAGACAACTGGAGCAAGGCCAAGACAACTGCAGTAAGCCCAAGAAAAATGGAGCAAGGCTAAGACAAATGGAGCAAGCCCAAGAAGACTAGAGCAAGGCCAATGCAACTGGAGCAAGTTCAAGAAAACTGGAGTAAGCCCAAAGAGACTCGAGCAATCCGAAGAGAAATGGAGCAAGCCCAAGACAACTGGATTAAGTCCAAAACAACTGGAGCAAGTGCAAGACAACTGAAGCAAGCCCAAGACAACTGGAGCAAGGCCAAGACATCTGGAGCAAGCCCAAGACATCTGGAGTAAGTCCAAGGCAACTGGAGCAAGGCCAAGACAACTGGAGCAAAACCAAGAAAACTGGAGCAAGCCCTATACATTTGGAGCAAGCCCAAGAGGACTGGAGAAATCCCAAGAAAACTGGAGCAAGGCCAAGACAACTGGGTAGGCAGGGAGGCACAGGTGTGGGGGTGCAGGCACGGAGGCACAAGCACCAAGCCACAGGTGCCGAGGAGTAGGCACAGAGGTGCAGGTGGGGAGACGCAGGTGTGTAGGCATAGATGGGGAGGCGCAGGCACGGAGGGCAGGCGCAATGGCACAGGTGCAATGGCAAGGCGTGGAGGCGCAGGCATGGAGGTGTAGGCCCCAAGGTGCAAGGGTGAGGAGGCGCAGGGGCACTGAGGTGCAGGCATGGAGGCACAAGCATGTCGGCACAAGCATGGAGGTGGTGGCCTGGAGGAACAGGAGCCGAGGCGGGGAGGCCCAGGCGTGAAGGCGCAGGTTCGTTGTTGCAGGCATAGAGTCACAGGCACGGATGCCTAGTCGCAGAGGCATAGGCGTGGAGGTACAAGCGCAGAGGCGTAGACTTAGAAGTGCAATTGTGGGTGCGCAAGCGGAGGTGCAGGTGCGGAGACGCAAGGACAAAGATGGAGGGGTGTAGGCACAGGCACGGAGGCGCAGGTGGAAAGGCACAGGAACGCAGGCACAGGCACAGTGGCGCAAGCGCAAAGGTGCAGGTGCAGAGGCGCAGGCAAGGAGGCGTTGGCGCGGAGGCGCAGGCATGGAGTCCTAGGCAGAGAGGTGCAGGTGTGGAGGTGTAGGTGTGGAGGCGCAGGTGCGGAGGTGCAGGCGCGGATTCGCATGCACTGAGGTGCAGGCACCGAGGTGGAGGCGCCGAGGCACAGGCGGGAAGGTGCATGTGCAGAGGTGCATGTGTGGAGGTGCACGCGCCGAGGCACAGGCACTGAGGCGCAGGCGGGGAGACGCAGGTACGGAGGCGCGAACGGGGAGATACAGACACAGAGGGCAGGCGCGAAGGTACAGGGGCGGGGGTGGACGTGTGGAGGCGCATGCGTGGAGGCGCATGCATGGAGGCACAGGGGCGAAGAGGCACAGGGGCTCAAAGGTGTAGGCAGGGAGGCACAGGTGTGGAGGTGCAAGAGCGGAGGTGGAGGCATGGTAGTGTAGGCGCGGTAGCGCTAGCGTGGTGGCACAGGCATAGAGGCGTTGGGGAGCGAAGGCACAGGGGCTCGGAGGTGCAAGGACGGATGCAAAGGTAGGGAGGCGCAGAGGCTTCGTTGCTGAGGCGCAGATGCCGAGGCATAGGTGCCAAAGTACAAGCGCGGAGGAGCAGGCACGGAGGTGTATGTGTGAAGGTGCAGGTGCATGGGGACAAGCACGGAGGTGTACGAACGAAGGTGTTGAAGTGGAGGCACAAGTGTGGAGTTTCAGGCCCAAAGATATGCAAGGGCGCAGGTGTAGTGGTGCCTCGTATAGCCTGGCAATGCGTGGCAATGCGTGGCAATTCCTAGCAATGCCTGGCAATTCCTGGCGATACGTGGCAATGCTAGGCAACGCCTGGCAATACCAGGCAATTCTAGAGTAATACTTGGCAATGCCTGGCAATGCGGGGACAAAGCCTGGCAATGTTTAGCAATGGCTGGCAATTCCTAACAATTCCTGGTAATTCCTGGACGAAGCGTGGCAATGCGTGGCAATGCGTGGCAATGCCTGACAATTCCTTGGAAATGCTTTCCAATGCCAATGCCTGGCAATGCCTAGCAGTGTCTGGTAATGCCAGGTAATGCTAGGCAATGCCTAGCAGTGTCTGGTAATGCCAGATAATGCTAGGCAATGCCTAGGCAATGCCAGTGCAATTTCTGGCACTGCCTAGGTAATGCCTCAACAATGGTTGGAAATTCCTAGGCAACGCCTTGCAGTGCCTGGGCAATGCCTCGGTAATGCCTACAACACTTAGGCAATGCCTGGCAATGCTTAGCGATGCCTGGTAATGCTTGGACAATGCCTCGGAATGCCTGGGCAATGCCTAGCAATGCTTGGAAATAATTGGACATCACCTGGAAATGCATGGGCAAGGCTTGGGAAATGCCTGGCAATGCTACAAAGTGCATGGAAATGTTAGGGCAATGCCTGGCAATGCATGGACAATGCCCAGCAATGCCAAGGCAATGCTGTGAAATTCCTGGAAATGTTTGGAAATGCCTGGACAATGCATGGTTTATGCCTAGCAATGCGTGACAATGCCTGGGAAACACCTGTCAATTCTTGGCAATGCCTGGGCAATGCCACGCAATGCCTAGTACAATGCCTTGGAATGCCTGGGCAACGCATGGCAATGCAGAGAAATGCCCGACAATGCCTAGGCAATGCCTGGCAATGTCTCAGAAGCACCTGGCACTGCCTATAAGATGCCTAGCAATGCCTGGACAATGCAAGGTAATGCCTATCAATGCCTCGCAATGCCTGGACAATGCCGGGTGATGCCTAGGAAATGCCTCGCAATACCTGGAAATGCCTGGTAATGCCTGGACAATGCCTCGCAATGGCTTAGAAATGCGTGGCAATGCCTGGGCAATACCTGGAAATGCCTGGCAATAACAGGGCAATGCCTAGCAATGCCTGAAAAGGCATGGCAATGGTAGGAATTTACTGGCTATGCCTTGCAATGCCTAAGTTTTTCCTGGCAATGCATGGCAATGCCTAGACAATGCCAAGCAATGCCTTGCAATGCCTGGCAATTATTGTCATTGAGTAGGAAATGCTTGACGATGCCTGCTAATGCTTGGACAATGCCTTGAAATACCCAGCAACGTCTGGCAATGCCTGGCAATTCCTTACAATGTTGTAATGCCTGGAAAATTCTTGGCAATGCCCGGGCAATGCCTGGAAATGCCTAGGCAATGCCTGGGAATGCTTGGCAATGCATGGGCAATGCCTGGCAATACCTGTGCAATGAATGGCAATGCCTTCCAATGCTTGGCAATACCTATCAATGCCCAAAAATACCTAGGAAACTTTTGGCAATGCATATCAATGCCTGGGAAATGCCTGAAAGTGTGTGGATAATGTCTGGCAATGCATGGGCAATGCCTGGGAATGCCTGGAAAATGCATGGCAATGCCTAAAAATGCATGAGTAATGCCTGGCAATGCCTGTGAATTCCCTTGCAATGATTGGCCATGTCTAGCAATGCTTCGGCAATGATTGGCTATTTCTAGCCATGGGTGGCAATGCCGAACAATGCCTGGCAATGTCTCACAATGCACGGAAATGCACGGAAAATGCCTGGAAATAACTCGCAATGCCAGGGTTGTGCCTAGAAAGGCCTCGCAAGTCTACGGCAATGCCTGGCAATGCCTAGAAACTCCTTGGCAATGTTTGGCAATGCTTGGGCAACACTTGACAATGCCTGGCAAGGCCTGGAAATGCTTGTGCAATGCATGGCAATGCCTGGCAATGCCTGGACAATGCCTGGGGAATGCCTTGGAATTCTTGGCGGACAAATTCTATGGATTGACCAAACTATACAAACATGTAGTGACTTGTGTAGATGTTTAGAAACATGTACGGAGTTGTGTAACCTTGTACAGACGTGTATGGAACGGTACAGACTTGCGTGGAGTTGAAAATTTTTGTAAGGAATTGTACAGAATGGTACAAATGTTTATGGAGTTGCACAGATTCTTATGAAATTCTACGGCATGTACGGACCTGTATGGATTTCTATGGATTTGCACAGATGTTTTTTTACTTTTACAGGCCTATTTGGACTTGTATAGATGTCTACACTGTTTTCCATAATGGTATAGATTATTTATGCCTTAATTGCATCCTTGTTGCATCCAAGTTTCATCCTAATTGAGCCCTAGTTGTGCCCTGTTTTCCATTGATAACGCTAGTTGAACCTTTCTGATGCCATAGTTACACCATACTTTTACCCTGGTTGCATCCTAATTGCACCATTTCTACACCTGAGTTACACCTTAGTAAACCTCTGGTTCTAGCCTAAGTTCTTTTTTAGTTGTACCCTAGTTTTGTCCTACTTGTGCCCTTTTTGCACCCTGGCTGAGCCTGTTGGACCTAATGAGTATAGGTGGAACCTAAGGGATGCCAATACTTCACGTATTTGCGCTATCGCTCTTTGGGACAGCCAATGGATACCTCTAGTGAAGAATCTGGAGCTTTTGGATCACGAACACATGCATTCAATATAACTGAATTGAAATAAGAATGTTTTTGTTTCCATAGTGTGTTCATCTTACATTCTTAAAGCCTATCATCTAAGATTTCCAACGCATCAAAGAAAGCCCAAATCGGAGAAGTAGAGCCCCTCAGTTGCTGTCAAAATCCAATAGCAAGATTTGAATTTCATCTTCTCATTGTCCGTTCCTGATTTAGGAATCTGGTGATAGCTGTTTCTGCAGGTGGGTTTTAGTGAAAATCCTTTATTTTTAAAGTTAGTATAAAGTCTAGTATGTTCGAGGGTACCACTTCTTCATGGTGTTTTATTCTCCACTTGATAGTCCACGCATTTTTTCATTTGACCAGTCTTCATTTTGACAAAAAGGAAGACCACCCATCCATGGCACCAGGACGGCATATGGTGACATGGATGGACGGAAGAATCCTTGCCTCAGCATCCGATTGAGCTGAGATTTCAGCTCTGTCAGCTGTTGCTATGGTTAGTAACTGGACAGGCTCTCTAGACCCTTACATCTTGTAACTCACTGGTTTCCATTTAGGGAGGTTCACAAATGTGATGGATTTGAAGTTGTCCATTGACGGTTTTTCCTGCACAATGCTCGATTGGTCTTCAAACCTCGCTTTCGAACCATGTCATTACTCATAAAGTTATGAGAGACCCCTCCTAGCTAGTAGTGCCAATACGATTTTGTGGCTTTTTTAATCCCTTGGTTGCACTCGTAGCAGTTTTGTCAGTGAATTGTACTCCTATTCCTCATCAAACGTTTCTATCTAAGGAGCCCTTATCTCTGGCATAGCGAGCCTTTCAGACGGGCCATCGGTCAGCATTGAAGTGTTCAAACGGATTGGAGCTTTGTAGTCTAATCCTCGCCTATATAGTTTTCCGAATCCTCTAATGATTTCCACAATTTCCACTTCCTTATCTTTGCCAATCATTGTCACTTGCAACAGTTGCACAAGATATGGCCCGGCTTTCGGAGGGTCCACAACGGTTGATCCTACTGATTGACGGTGACAATTTCCATCTGAGAAGAAGTGTACGCCAATTGTTAATCCCCTCTCCCACAATAAGAATGGTGGATTGGGATCGCTAGACATTCGATTCTTGAATATGAGTATTGTAGTTGCAACTGACAACTCGATTGGTTGTTGCGATCATTCATAGAAGGTCATCTTAGATGCGCCTTGCAATTGCTCGTTAGATGTTGCGTTTGAGGCAGTCTTTTACTAGAGATTTTTTTTTGGGAAAAACGTCCTCAAAAACCTTTGTCAATGATAATTTTGAGGAAAAACCACATGTCATCTGCCACGCTTGACTGCTAGCAAAGGTATTGTAGATGTTCCATGCATCAGACTTCTCCTTCATCTTTGCAAAAAGTGTGAGAACTGCATATGTAAAGTAGTCCTAGTCTTTTTCTGGAGTCAGGTTATCTTGCCACGTCGGACTAGTCCGCTCAAGAGCTAGAACACTTGCTGTTGATAATGTGAGAGCAATTGCATGAGCCGTTGATCTGGCTCCACCGGTCTCTTGCTGTCGTTGGATTCCTTTTCAATCGGACCATCAACTCAATCCCCTATCATACAAAAGTGATGTCGCCAAGTCAGTTTTCTATTTGTAGTTATCGACCCCAAGCACCTGTGAAATTCACCTTGAAACTCCTCAGCAGCATCCATACCCTCGATTCTTTTGACAATGCAAAATCGAAACGGTTCAGGGAGTGCTGGTCAAATTTGGGGTATGATTGAAAGCATTTTCTTTCTATCGATGAGCACTGCTTTCCATGCGTGCAAATCCAAAATCCCCTCCATCACGTCCTTGTCTTGCTAGAGCAAGAATTTGTTGAGGCACATGAATGCCAACAACTACTGGTTTAGGTCCTTTTTTATGCTTTCTTGCTGGCTTCGACCTCTGGTTGTCGCTCTTGGTGTCATCCCAGTGAACAACAGCGGAGACAAGGGATTCGCCGAGCCCGACGGGACCGTCACCAGATTGGTCGTTGGATTCACTCATCTCGTGCCATTTGCTTGGTATCCTGCCAAGTTAGCTACTGCTGCCGCTCTGACTTCTTGGAAATTTTTTTGCATTGCACACTGCCATCTCTCCATCAGTGAAGTCTTTGTTGGGTTACAACTGCTCTTTGCTGGTTGCACTCGATCCTTCCATTGTCTTTATCATGAGGTCTACAAACTTCTAGACGACGAAGATGTACAAAAGACTTTCTTATGTTGTCATTGAGGAGTGGAGTTGTCGGCTGCCCCTCCAATGCCGCTACATTCTTGTACCAAGTCTTATGCAGAGCTCAACGTATATGATAAGAAAGTAGAAGTTGTAGAGCGAAAGGCGATACAAAGAAAGTGGAACACATGAGGAGATTATAGCAAGGATAAGTGTACTTCAATGACATGTGTCGGAACATTCAAATGCACAAGTGCATAAACAAGAACAAGACATACATAGGGTCTTGTGTGGTCAAGTTGAGCGACGCCTACAGAGCCGTGTCCTAAGTGGTTGTTCCAAAAACTCCGCCAACAAGTCAAGGGGTTTCAAGAACATTGAGGTGCATCCTCAGAAAGATTTGCGCTGTCAACAAGTTGACCCTAATCCTATTCTAGAGTAACAAATTCATATGTTTGACCACTTTCCAAAAGAATCCACAGATCTACCTCGAATTCCATGAATGTTTGCACCCTGTTTGGTTGACTTCTTGATAACGTCTATTGAAAAGTGCCTTGATATTAGAAAAATCATTCTAAATCTTGGAGGAATCCCTCAAGCACCCACTCTTGATGCGGGATCGCATGCGTCGCTCACCTCAAGCATCCAAGACCTAAAATATGCCACATTTGTGTTCGCCCACTTGCACTCTACAGGTCCAACACTTTTGCATCCAAGTATAAGTACTTCTATTCACAATATAATCAAGTTTCCATTTTCTCAAGTCGTCTCTTACGTCATAATTTGTACATGTTTAGTTGTCACTGTCTGCTCATCGTAACAAAATCGCCCTCAGCCAATAGGCATAAACCTCCATAATTTGCAGCTCCTTGGGCCATGAATTAAATGACAGAAATGTGCACTTGTGGAGTTTAGTGACTCAAACCTCCACTGTGTAAGACACGTAAAGCTTAGCAAGCCAGCTTCAAGCTAGGCAACTTTTGGTGCTGATGTAGCCCCCCGGCCTCAGTTGGTCGGGACATATATGGAAAACAAGGGTGCAAGGCTGCACGCAAGGCGTGCATGGGTTGGAAATACATGAACACGAAAACAACTGTCTCATTACGCATTTTACCTACAGAATATGTGCGATTACTTGTTAAACTACGTTTTATTCATAGTAAGATGTCGGGTCCAAAGTGGTCCTCGTATTAATGATTCTGGTGCAAACAGTTATGTTTTTTCCTTGGGTACCCATTTTCAGTTCGAGGTAGAAGCCAGTTCGTTAGACTAACGTCGCATTGGATCGAGTAGAGCGTCAAGATTGACCTCACCCTTGATCGGCGGTCCTGCTCGATCCACATCAAGGTGGATTGAGGGGGATCCTCCACATTGTTTGTAGTCGGCCCCTATCGGGGCAATCAGGATTGGTCTTTGGTTTTGCGAGAATCACTACAAATGAAGTGCCATCAACATATGTTTCTCGCACAACCGCCAAGTAGAGTGTACCTTTGCATGCTAGGGTCAGTTTTGTGTCTATGAATGAATGTTGAACCATTGAACAGCGCACCTTTTCCACTGAAGGGGTGAGTCTCACATATTGCTTGTGCTCTTAGAGGTGGACAGGGTGGTACGGAAAACAAGGGAAAACATTTTTTGAGCAGTGGATGTCGAACAGATAACAATAGGGATACTTTGTAACCGGACTAGTGAAATGTTTTGCACGAGAGTGTGCATCAGGGTTGCATGGTGATAGGTGTAAGCCGGGTTCAAGAAGCATGCATTCCTTGGAGGAAAAAAAAGGAAGCTCGATCTGGCCAACTTTGTCCAGGGAGACTTCGCCGACCAAGTAACGTCGTCATCCACGATGTCCACGATCTGTTTCCGAAAAAAACCCTAGCTGTTTTTAGATTTTTTTCCATTTCTTTTTGCGTTACATAGTAACCCTTTGTTTTCTTACTTTAGTGTGTTTGTGCCGTAAGAAAATCCTGATTAGTGGATCGGCCATCTTCTGACGTAGCCACCAATCAGGGTGCAAGAATTTGTAGGACTTTATGCCCATCCACGTCCGCGGACGCCGTGCTTAGGTCGACCCAGCACAAAAAAATCACGGACACCAACCTAGATGTCTGGAAAGTCCCCGGATAGTAAGGAATCACCAGTCTGGCGACAGAGCAATAGGGTAAGGACTGTACGTTGGGTTGGGTCCAGCCTTGGCCTTGCCCTTTCCTGTTTCACGGAACTGGTCGTCATGAAAAACTCTTGTGACTCGTGAACCCCGCTTCAAATAGGGTCAAAATGCAACTGAAAGAAAATGAATTCAACCACCGTCATAGAAGAAGGTAAACAAATTACATTCTGCCTATAATTACGTCATATAAATCTTCATAACATCATGAAACATTCAAAACTCATCCACATTTGTCAAAGGTTTTTTTTTGTGAAGTTCAACACAAAACTATGAAACTAGAATGTTCACAATAGAAGAGAAAACTAATCTCATTCAAATCATCACGAGATAAAACAAAATTCATGAAAAAAAACGAGAATAAATGCCTTTGAGGTTCTAGTTCAATATGTTGGTGAATTGCTATACATAAAGCTGTATCTTCAAGCGCATTTGTTTTCGTTGTTGAATTTTTTGTTGTTCATTTTTATAGATTTTACATCCACACAAGTTGGAATGAATCCAGCATAGCTTGAGGTACTTTTGGAAAACTTCGCCCAAACCATACACAATGTTTAAGAGCACGCATGGACAAACAGAAAACAAATAGATTGAACGAATGCAAGTGACACTTTGGCAATCCATTTACAACCAAATTTCGACTCCAAGGAAGAGGCAGAGTCTCATGGCAAACCTCCCATTATGTGGTCCGGATTTTGGGCAATCATTTAGCCTCTTAAGAGATGCTAATATGAATCCTTTTCCTCGGTTACTATGTAACCCTATGCACGCTTTGCATGCAACACATGCCGCTTGTTTTCAACTATGATTCGCTGTCGCGAGAACAATCGTGCTTGGCAAGTACATGCCTTCTGGACGCAATCAAACTGGGGGCAAAACATCCCAGAAAATAGGCGGCAGGCGGTCGAGGAAAAAAATTACCCACTATAGATGTAACTGATGTTTCTGAAGAGCATGATCAGTGGATTTTCTGATGTCAGCGTATACTCCTCGCTACCGAACCGATTGCATAGGGTTACTACACAACCCAAACAAAATCGAAACAGCTCCGTGTCGGGTCCATTAGGGGTGCGGCTTGCAAACACTGGAATACGATCTTGCACAGTTTTTTTCGTAGCGAGGCGGGATTCTTGGGGTGGTCTAGTGATTTGGCAAAATTCTCACATGTCTGCACTCATTTTTCATTCGCCTTCTCTGTTTTCCCAAATGTATCGGTGGATAATCCAGCAATAGTTGGGACATTGGTCGCATACCCACCGCACAGTATCTCATGCAATTTATCCACATTGAAAACCTTTGAGAGCGCTAGATTTGTGTCCATTACATCAGCAACTAAGTCGCCGTTATGTGGTTTCGTCCTGAGTTGTAGCATGCCCATGCTCATCATTTACACATGCCGTAGTTGCTAAACGCTCAGCTCACTCCTAAAAGATGCTCGATAGCCACAAAAGAATGCTCAACAAACGATCCGTGACTGTTGGCTTCATTTGCGAATGTTGGATTGACTTCGCCATCAACTTTTGCCTTCGTTTGACGTCTCGCCCTCTTGCGATGCTCGTAGAGGGTAGCCAACGCTATCGCAATTGGCGTTCATGGACGTTGTTGATGACAGAAAGCCAAGGGTTTGAAGTCCGCCATTACATTTCAACCGCACACGTATGGGTGTCGTTTTAAAAACGTGACGTGAAAACAAAAAATAGGAGAACCACTTACGGTTCTCAACGTATGCTGACAGAAAGGTCTTTGGAAACTTTCGATTACGTTAGACATTGATGTAGGCGTCACATTCCATTGTTCAATAGTGGTCGGTCTAAAGGGCGTGGTTGTTAAAATGTTGGAAATCGTTGTTGGGGTCAATTTTTTGTGATGCGGCTGGATGTTGGAATGGTTTGTTGGAACATTGATGTTCGCGGTGTGTGTTTCTGCCAGTTTTGAAGTTTTTAACAAGTATTAGTCGTATCTACATTGTGTACTGATGCATGTGCGCAATGGAATGGCTTTAGCGCTAGTGAAACATCTTTCACTACCTCTGATGCTACGGGCTATATGACACTGGTTTAAAGACCGCCATATTGTTTGATTTAGGGTTTTATGTTTTAAGCGGGTGGAGCCCGCGCAAAACATGAAACCCTCAATCAAAATAAGGGGTTTTCGTGTAGAAAAGAAAACCAAAGAGCTCATCTCTCGATCGCGATTGAGCAAAATCGCCCGTTTTTTAGATCAAGCTAAAATCCTCGTTTTGCTTTTTTTTTCCAACTTTAAAACCCCAAAGGTTTCACATGCAAACCTTAGTCAAACCCTACCTCGAATTACATTAAGGGCTTTAGGGTTTTATTTTTGTGCGGGCTCCTGCTGGGCCTCGCGGTAGCGTGGCCCAGTCGGTTCCCTTTCAACGCATGGGGAGTCTTGGAGCCCCCATGTGAACCATACGCACCCCCCTAGGAACATTCACAAACCCCTCGAATGAGTGGTTTGTGAATGTTGAAAGAAATACATGACGCCAGGACATCGACGTCGCATCGCATGCAGTGTCGACATGTTGTGATTTCTCACTTTTCGCGGATTAAGTGTTAATATTCTCAGGCCAGTGAATAACGGAGTGTTTTTCTTCCAAACGCCGAAGAAGACGTTAGTATTCTTCTGCTTCCTGGGTAGGGCATATACACAATCCAATTTCGTGGCTAATCCCTACATGTCCCCAAAATAGAACCATCGAGACCTTAACAACAGATTCCAATAGAATGATGCATGAAGATGGTGCGTAGCTCTTGATTTTGCTGGAAATCGTTGTTGTTGATTTCCAGCGTTTACCAGCTGCACTCTAAGGTGGTGGTCCAGACTCGCCGGACTGCGGCACGGTAGGGAACGCGGGCGAAATGCACCTATTGCAGACCCTGCCACATACTTCACTGCGCACGCTGCCGCAGATGCGGTCAATCCCATTTCCTGGATATGCACCCGCCGATCGAGCTACTCTGCCATCTGCGGCATAGCAAAGTTTGACTATGAACCGTGATGACCGGACTCGAACCCGGTCTTCTCGGTTCACGCGTGTCAGCCGGGTCGTATCGCAGAGTCCATGTCGTCATTTTGGCGAACCTTCAAACACTTGAAATGTCTATGTTTTACAATCGAATTCATGGGGCGCTTGCTCATATCTGTCCACAAATTTCTTCTAAACGTTGTTTTAACTACGATTTAACCGTCTTGCCGCAGAACTCTGCGACCACCGCTTTGACATCCGAAAACTGCAAATGCGGCAGCCGTGGCACGCCGTAGAAGAGGGTCAAAAGTTGTTGACCAATGAAATTGGACCCCGCTTTTTGTGTTGCAAACCTGCCGTTGACGGTACCTTGACGGTGGTCGAAGTCGTTTTTGCGCGAGCCACATCAGCTCGCAAAGGCTTCGCACAGCCACATCAGCTCGCAAGGCCCACTTCCCGCCCTCGCCTTCCCTGCCTTGCCGCGCTCCGGCGAGTCTGGACCACTGCCTAATGCCCTGTTCTGACGCTTTTTTTTTGTATCGGGCGGCATCGAACCTCTCCCAATACAAAAAATATTGTTGTTAGCGATGTCCAGGAAAAATTTATTTCCGCGGAAACAATCTGGGCAGCACCGCCGGATCCGGATACCCACGACAAGTTCGTAAAAACTATTGTGAGCCTGTAATGCACCACCGGGAGGGGAGGGAGGTGAGGGAGGGCCTTGTGGAGGGTCGACATGCGACTCTCCGCGACGCCCTCTGGTAGTTTCTTGTCGGCCAATCCCGTGGCTGAAGAGAAGTGGATAAGTGTATCGATACAACTCTGGTTTCGCTACCGACCCTGGCAAGTTGTAGTGGAAATCTCTCGTGGAGGAGGTCGGCGCGACAAGCTCCATAACAACATACATCCCCAAAACACGCATGATACATTTGTAGCGTGCCGAGCCAGAAATCGGTGAGAACCGTACCTGCCACGTCATTGGCGGTAGATACAAGATACCAAAAAAAAAGCTGCGGAACATCGCAGAAGGCTCGGAGATGTTCCCATCGCAGCCTTCAGATGGGAGCCTGTTAAGGAGACTGCGGGATGCTGTGTTAACGCCTTCGAATAACGAAGTTCTCTCAGAATTCTCCTGTGCCGCACGCAGCTGCGACTGCCGCTGTTCGAACTTCCCTGCCTGCGGGACCTTCCCAGTAGCACCCAAGCATGCAGGCAGACGTGCTGCACGGCAGCTGCAGCAGCAGCGGTAGCCGCGGCCTAGGCGTCAGGAGCAGCAGCCAATACGGCATCAGCAGGACACGAGTCGCTCCTACCAGCGCCGAACGGAGCGGGCCCGTCACAAGCATCCCCAGCAGCGCCGACAGCAGCAGCAGTCGCGGCGGCAACAGCCGCAGCAGCAGCAGCAGCAGCAGCAGCAACGGTGGCGTCGAAGGCACGCGAAGGCTGCCGACGTTGCGCATGGAGCGGGCGGTGCGCTGTGTTGCGACGTGGGGGGTGGCAGCGCAGCGCCTCTCTGTCCCTGCCATGAAGAACGGTGCTCACGCCACACCACCTGCTGCGCTACGGTCGCTGCTGCAGCCGCCTCAGCACGCTGGCGGCGCGCCTCTCGCTCTCGGCGGCAGCAGTTTGGTGGCAGTTGGAGCTTGCTTGCCGCCGTTGCTGCAGCTGACTTCAGCAGCAGGCCGGTCGGCGCCGCAGCAGGCCCACTCAGCTTGTGTCAGCCCAAGCTCACTCGACACGAGCAAGGCGCAAAGCTCACTGGCCTACTCGGCGAGGCCTGGGATTGGCCACTCGACTGGTGCCAGCGGCTGCACCTCTACCGCCACCAGCAGCACCAGCTCGAGCAGGAGTAGCAGCGGCAGCGGCAGCAGCAGCAGCGCCGCCCTGATTCAGACGTGGCGGAAAAATCCTTTTCTTTCTCGACAGGTGCTACAGCAGCATTTCGCGCACCAGCGGCCGTTGCTGCTTGCGGCATTGAGGCAGCACCACTCCAGCTCTGAGCCATGGCCGTGCCCCGGTTGGGACAGGGCCGCGGTTAGGGTTAGGGCTTACAGCACACAAGCAGATACTGTGGCACAACACGGCAGCGGCAGGGTGGCCATGGACATGGAGGCGGACATGGAGATGGGCNCCTCCTCCTCCTCCTCCTCCTCCTCTGGACGCTTGCCCCTCCTGCTGCTCCTGTCGCTGCCTTGCGCATCCTTCCCCTTCCCACCAGCTCTTTTCCGATTTTCCCGGCAGCAACGTCTCCCCCGTTCCTGCGCTGTGCCCTGTTCGAGAGCTTTCAGATTCTTGGTGGGAATTTTCCGTCTCGTTTACTCCTTTCTTTTACATCGCGGCTCAGTGTGTGCGTCCGCGCGCGTCTTTGTGTGCGTATGTGTGTGCCTGCATACGTGCGTGTCTACATATGTGCGTGCGTTCGTCCGTGTGTGGGTGTGTTTGTCCGTCCGCCCATCTATCTGTCCCTCCGTCCCTCCGTCCATTTGCCCGTCCGCCCGTCCGCCCGTCCGCCCGTCCGTCCGTCCATCCGTCCGTCCTTACGTCCCTCCCTCTGTCTGTCCATCCGTCCATCAGCCCGCCCATCCGTCCGTCCGTCCGTCCATCCGTCCGTCCGTCAGTCCGTCCGTCCGTCCGTCCGTCCGTCCGTCCGTCCGTCCGCCCGCCCGCCCGCCCGCCC
>SZWC01005566.1:18947-50770 GCA_023375785.1 Penium margaritaceum
GCCATGGGTATAAGAAAACCTTTTTCTCAGAAATATCTACAACAACCAATGACCCATCTAAATGAATTACTTTGCCATAGAAAAATGCTCATGAGATTATCAATTTTGACAAGGATTGCAAGCATGACCATTTGGCAACACTTCAACAAGTGCAACCAAAGACTTGTAAAAGTGTTGAACACTACCAAAACAAACAAATGGATGATATTCTTATACTTAAATCACTAAAAGCATAGTTTAGAAGCACTTCCTCCATCTGGAACGAGGCACGTTACAAGGAATAAACATTGATGTATGACTAAAGTAGGCTTTCCATACCACTCTGGCTTCAACTTGAAGATCTGCATCATATAGGAATTGCCCATTGAGCGACCAATCAATCATCCCTACGTAAGATTTCCTAAATATACCCTACTAGAGTTTCACTATACCAATCAAGAAACACCTTTGTTTTGGATAAGATACTGAAAAAACTTAAAAAGCAGTATGGGTTCAATGAGATGTGACACACTTGGAACAATTACGCCATTCATAAAAAAAATCAACATGAAAATCTCTTCACACGAGGTTACCATAACTACTCCAACCTCTCTTGCTTCTAATAGAGCCATGGTTGAACTTAAGCAAGAACTTGGTTTTTGTGATGTTGGTCACTCTGGAAGATGACAACGGCATTTAAATAATGGTGGAAACTTTTATCAGACATCATCACATTTAATTCCAAGAATAAACATCTTCACCAAGTAGAGAAAAGCATGAATCGATATGAATAGCAAACTACGGCAACACAACATGCCGTGCACCTTCATGACTAATGGAGACATTCACGTCATCATTCTTCTGTGATTTCAAGAGGAATCATGCCAGTCAAATGTAGATATCAAAAAAATCCATGTTAAAAAAAAATAGAAGCAGAGGATGCACATTAAACACTTGAATAACTCGTTTCCACATTATGCAAGCCCCACAAGACTTATTGGGAGACAAAAATCTCAATCGCAAAATTCGCCTATCATTTGGGTTCTCCATCGCCACATGTGAAATTTCTTTCAAGATAACATATTGAAATATTTAAACCACTAGATGGTACTGGAAATCCAAAGCAAGAGTCTCATCATTGAAACGTATCACCAAAACTTCTCCTATATCAGGGAAGAAACCACACACAACCTCGCAAAGATGTGAGTGCAAATGAACAAACTAAAGGACCAACATTGGAATGTTGGCAACTTCAACAATGGAAATCATGACATACTCAGCTTTAATAAAATCAAACAACACTAGAAATATGTTTAACAATGAAACCATGATGGTTGAAACCATTTGAAAGTAAGAAAATGAAAACAGTAGTCATTACTTGACACCACATACTTATGAGCATGGTGATTGATCCTCTCTTCTACATCAACAAGAAAAATCCCTACTAAGATCCCAACGACAAACTCTCTAGTAGGTTTGTCACTCATGTACCTTCAATCAATTTGCATAGGTATGCATAGTACATTAATGATGAATTCCTTTTGATGTCAAAGTCTTGGTAAACTGACACGACGTGCCGTCATGTGGCACCGCTACGATGTTGGGCACAATAACCCAATGGAAATCTCCACGATGAATTGATCAATGAACAGTACATGCATCATGTTTTGACATGGTAGGATTTCAAAAACTTTAAATAGAGCATCGCCAAGAAATCCCTTTCTTCTTCAATTGTCAATGATATACTCTCTTACAAGATTCGTTTTCAAAACAAGAAAATTGGAAACAACTTGAATTTTGTATTTCATTTCTTAAATTTTTCATTGGATTTATCACTTTTGTAAATCTTCTCCAAATTAAAAACTCCATGTTAGAAGGGAATTTATGGTCACTTCCATCTTAATAATAGAATTATGAAAATTGGATCTTCATGCGGCACATAAAGGTCCACTTTCATATAAATCTAATTATAGAATCATTGATTGTCACGTGCCATTAACAGTGGATAACTATCCACTAATAATGTAACACAAAGATCTATTGTTTCATTACTAGGAGTATTGCAACACATTCCTAGCGGGTGATGCAACATGTAACAAGGTTATTTCAATCAACGTAAATGGCATATGGAGGAAGGGAAAACAGAGTACATGGTAACGTTTCATGTTTTGGAAATCCCCTTTGGCATCCTCAAAATGGCAAGAAACGACGGTGTTAAGTTCTTCCTTGGCAATAGTTTTGAAGCATGCACACAAAAAATTACATTGTAATGATCCTAGCTATTGTAGCTACATGTAACAATCACAAAACGGACCTAATTTGAGAATCTTGACACAACTACCCAATGAACCTACAAAAATATGCCATGCTCGAGAACGGTACACAATGAATTCCTATGAAGCTAGATGAAACAAATTTGATGATCATTATTTAAGATCTTTTCAATTAAACAAAGGTGAATAAAACATCATGAATCCAAGCATTCTAATCACAACTGTTGTGATGGCCAGGATCCCTTGAAGTTCCATAACAACGAGAACGAGCATGCATATTAATACCATTAGTTAGTGTAGAGAGCACAACACATCCATCAAGTAACAAGCTTCCATTATTACCATTCCACGTACTTCCACCATGTCATCAAGAAGACTAGGACAATTAAAAAAGTGAATTTAAGGTGACGTGGTTTACTTTCATTAGGAAGAAATCTTTCCTCACTATCATATGGGACACAAAATCCTCTTAGGCTACTTTTGATGTGTATATCACTTAATAAAATGGCATTATATGTGTAAACATTCATTATTTCCTCGAATCATGGTTTATATCCCGCACTTGTCCTCCATTCATTGAAATGATCCATTCATTTGTCTCCAGTAATTGCAAAACAGGTTTCCATTAGACAAGGGAAAGATTTTTAATGATTAATGAAAAAAGAGATACCAGATGTCTTATAAGGATCATGAAAGCTTGAATTTCTCTGTATCCAATAAAACATATTGAGGGAAAAAATCTTCAAATATTTTAAACATAATATTAAGATGAATTTCTAGAAATCATTACAACGTAAGAGAAATTCTTCTAAAGATACTTATGAATAAAAATCTACATCTACACGGCAAACATTGATATGCCAAGGGTTATCGATATGAAAGGCCAAAGAATTATAATACTTTGTATTATATTATCAAACCAATCCATAACTCAAAGGTTATACTTGTGAAGATAAATGTTACAAAACCCAAAAGGAGATTTTTTGTTTTGTTATGCCCATTTCTGTTAAAATGTACTAAGTTTTGGCAAGACTACAATCATTTGAGATTTCTTGCACATGGAATATTGATTCAACACATTTTCATGAAAATAACAACTTTTTGACTTAAACCGTGTTTAATGGCATCTGTGAAAACAAAGTACTTAAGCATAATCTGTTCATAGTTTTCATTCCTAGAATAGCTAGATTTTCTCATACATGAGTTTTGAGAGTGTGTGCTCTGTGAAGATTAAGCTTTTGTGTGTGGAGAGCACAATTGCAGCAGAAAGATAGACTTGAAGAAGTCTAGAAGCCACAATTGGAAAATAAAGGTTAACAAGACTTAATTGCATATAAGGTATGTATACTATCCTAACGCTTAGCCTAGGCCTTAGCCTACTGCTTTCTTAGCTTGTTACAACAAGGTACTTGCACTTGTAGTTGGTGCCCTACTTGCACCTAATTTCTTGTTCCAGAAGTCTTGAGCCGTCAATCTTCCCGATTGATGGTCCAACCTGTTTCTCAACAAGCTGCCTCGTTGCTCCCCTATGCCTCCCAGCATTGGGTATGGTCACCCTGTTAAACATGCCACCAGTGGTACTACGACTGTCGCACAATTGGAGTCACCATTCCAGGCAATCTCGTTCATCGCGCTTGATGTCTAGAGCTCTCGCCAAAAAGAAACCCTTGGCAAATAGCGTGTCCCACTCGCTTTTAACCGAGGGGCGACAGCCACCCTTGCGTGGCATGTTTGTCATGTCGTGTGGGGATTTGCGCAAAATAGCCCCCTAACGCTGGCTTGAACTCCAGGCCGACGCTCGCTCGTACGCTTGCTCCTCCTCCTCCTCCTCCTCATATTGGCAATCAAGCAGAGGTGAGCTCGACCGTCACCTAGATGTGAAAAAAGCAAAAAAATGCCTTCATCCCCCAAAACTTGTACGAGGCCTCAAGTATGCTAGAAAAAGGTGGGCACCTCATTACATTCACCCTCGCCCCCACGTTGGAGGTGCGACGTCCCAGCGTTCCTGAGATACTCGTGGAGAGCAATGTTGGTACCCTAAACATGGCCTCTGGCTCCCAAGAGTTGAGCTCCGCCCGGTACCCCTTCCACTGCATTAGAAGCTTACGTCGACGTCACCTCGAGCGGGCCGCCAGAATCTTCTCCACCTCAAACTCCTGAGTCCCTTCAACCTGGATGGTAGGAGGTGGAGTTGCCCCAAGATCCTGGAAAAAGGTAATGGGGTCACAATAGGCACAAGGTAGAGAGATATGGAACACCGCATGGATGGTGTAGTGAGCTCGCAGTTCCATCATGTAGGAGACGGCTTACTATTTCTCCAAAATGCAAAACAGACCTGCCCATCGTGGCTTCAGCTTGAGACTCCAAATTCCCATGAGTTGCAGGTTAGTTCAGCATCACCTCATCTCTCATTTGGAACTCCTCTACAAAGCAATGCTTATCCACCTGTTGCTTTTGCTGCTTTAGTGTCTTCAACAACCATTGTCGCACCACGTCCCAATTGGTGGTAAACCTTTGAATAATCTACTATATAGCAAAAAGAGATGATGTTGTAACAAGGGTGGCTGAGCTTAGTGGTTGATGGCCATACAACAACTCAGGCAGTTTCTTTCCTATTGATGCTTACGCCGCTTAGATGTACACAAACTCTGCCACTCCAAACTTCTCCTCCAAACCCTCTCTATCTAGTGGGACCATGCTCCGCAACAGCTGCTCATAAGTGTGGGTTGTGTACTCTATCTTCCCATGGCTTTGTTGGTGGTATGCTGTAGTGAGTTGCACTTGTGTGCCGAGCTTCTCCATGAGATCTCTCCAAAACCACGAAGTGAAGCATGGAACAAGATCGAAAACCACCAATTTCAGCACTCCATGCAGCGTGATGACATGACTGAGTAGGATTTGAGCTGCCTCAGCAGCTACAATGCTCTCAGGACATGCGATGAAGTGTGTCATCTTACAAAAACGGACTACTACCAACAAAACTGTGTTGTTGCCTTGCTTCGTCATAGGCAATCCACCAATGAAGCCGAAGAAGATGTCTATCCTTGGCGTTTAAGGTACAAGCAATGGTTGCAGCTCCTCAGGTGGCTTGGTCCCTCGTGCCTTAATGCGTTGGCACACATCACAACTGTTCACAAACCTCTTGTAACTAGTTGCCATTAACAACCTCTAGAATTAGCGTGCTAAGGCTATGAACATCTTGTCAAAGCCAAAGTGACCCGAGTAGTGAATGTCATGCGCCTCCTCCAGTAACAAATGCTTCGATGGCGCATAATTTGGCACAAACATTTTGTGCTCCGGCCCCCTTTGCAACTACAATCCATCCCACATTGCATCTTTTTGCGCACCATCCATAAACTCACTGTCCATGCCATAGCTGTGCTTGAACAGGCTATGCATGACTTAAGATCCCATCACCACCTACTTGGCATTGAGGCTTAAGTGTGGCCTCCTTCACGGAGGATATGCTGAGTTCACCCTCATGGGCTTATACAAGATCTCTCAGTAAAAAACTCCTTCTAAGAACTCCATCTAGCAATTTAGTTTGCGGCTGATATTCGGCTGCGTCTCTTCGTACTTAAGGCTGTAACAATGCGTAAAGACCACGTAGCATCCCAACTCGAGGTAACACCTCCAGTGCTTGAACATATGGATCATTGCAAGCATCTCGTTATCATGGATTGCGTGGTTCAACTCCACACCTCGCAACTTACGAGACGTGTACGGAACCAACTGCTGCCCCTTTTTGTGATTCTGCATTAGCACAACCCTAATGGCATAGACGCTTGCGTCCGTCGCCATGATGTACTCCTTGGATGAATCCGGATGCACCAGGATCGGAGCATCACACATTGTAGCCTTCAGTTCCTCAAAGCTCTTCTGCTCCTGTTCACCCCATTCCCACAAGTGATCCTTCCTCGCTAGTTCAGTCAGTAGCACACCATTACATGCGTACCACGGGATGAATTTCTTACAGTAGTTGACAAAGCCCAAGAAGAACTAGATGTCACAGACGCACTTTGGTGTCGGCCACTGTTTCACTGCTTCCACCTTCTTTGGGTCCATGCCGGGACCCTTGCCGTTCACAAAGTGCCCAATGAACTCCACCTCCCTTTTCTTGAACCCGCACTTGGAGAGCATCACAAAAAACTTCTCTTTCTAAAGAATGTCCAACACATGCGGAAGATGTTGCTAGTGATCTCCCACGATTTGAGAGTAGATGAGGATTTTATGAAGAAACATCACCACAAACTGGTCCAGATGAGGGTGGAAGATCCTTCTCATGAGGCTCATAACGTTGTATGAGCGTTGGTCAATCCAAACTACATCATGAGGTACTCGAAATAGCTGTACAAGATCCCAAATTCTGTCTCCTCCACAGATTGCACCAAAATCCGGATTTGCGGGTATTTCAAGCGTAATTCAATCTTGTCAAAGTTTTACGGTCCCCAAAACTTGTCAAACAGCTCATCAACCCTTGGTTACGGGTAGCGGTTCTTGATCTTTTTATGTTCAGTGCGCAATCGTTGATGCACATCCGGAGCTCCCCTTCTTCTTCTTCACAAAGAGGACTGGTGCAACATACGATGACACCAACGGTGTGCTAAATCCCTACTCCGTTAGCTCCTCCAACTGCTTCTTTAGCTCACCTAGCTCATTATCGCTCATGCCATAAGCAGCTCGCACTATTGTAGTTCCATTAGGAACCATATCAATCTTGTGGTTGATATCATGCTTTGGAGGTAAACCCTTTGGCAGCTCAAGCGGAAACACATCACCAAGCCTGTCTTACACTCCCTTCATGCCTTTTGACAGCTCTACTGCTACTCCTTTTCTGTTGCTCTCCCTCTTGTTGCTTTGCCTCTGCTGCCAACACTTCCAACTCTTTAGCTGCCTCCTTTTTCCTCACCCACACAAGGTACTCTTGGTACCCATTGCGTTGACAACGCGTTAACTACACGTAACTCAACTGCGTGCCTTAAAGGCCTTAGAGTCCTTCTCCTCTGCCCACGACGGTAACATGATTTGCTCTATGTATTTCTTCACTTTCACCTGGCTATGCACCTAATCCATGATAAGCTTCCACCAGTGTAGCCACTCACACCCCAAAATGGCGTTGTAGGTCTCCATCGGGCACGTGAAAAAGTTCACTTTGCACAAAAGCTTGCCCAAAAAAATCCTCAGAAGCTTTAGTGACAATATGCACTCCACCTCCCCTTACACCAACTTGACCATAGTTGGCTTCCTTGGTAGTTGTACAAGCCCCAACCTCTTTGCAAGCTCCAACCTCTTTGCAAGCTCATCATTGAAGAATGAGTGCGACGTACTAGAATCAAATAATGCTTTAAATTGCCAGCAATTCTGGCGCCCCTTGTCGTCTGTAAAACCAATCCATAACATTTCAGGTTTCAAGAGGATTCAAAAATCGCTCTTGATTCCTTTGTTTTGCACGAATACACTTGAGAGATTGCTCTGCTAGTAGCTTCCTTGCATTGTGTCAATCTCCATAGGGTCAGCTTGTTGGTTTTGTGCCCAAAACTAAAAGATCTCCTAATTCTCACAAAAATTCCCTCAGTGGTAGCCTAGCTCGTCAACGCGCTCACCATTGCCTAGAACTCCGTGATGCCACTTACTTCCAAAAGGTTCAAGCCGTTGTGGTATTTTTCCGCCATCTTTGAATTGCTCATGTCATCAATCTCCAAGCACAACGCTAAGAAATGACGTGTGTACTCTTGCACCGAGTCATTCTGCTTTTGGTACTTGAGCTTGTTACCTGTAACCATGGAGGCATTCTCAAGATCAAATCGATCTCTGATGGCTTGCTTGAACTACTCCAATGTCGTCGGCATGAGAGCTTCAACTTGACTTGCACCTTGCTGCCACAACGCAACATGTTGCATAGCTGCATTCCCACCTCCATCTCCAGTGGTCAGCACATTTTGCTACCTCCACCACTCTAATGCTGCTCCACACAGTAGTGTCACCACAAATGACACACGCAGAGCATTGTCTTCTAGAGGGTGACCGAGAGCGCAAAATTAGTTGCTCATCACAAACAACCCGGTCTGTACGCTCGCACCCTTGACTGAGGAGTTGAACGGTTTTGTAGCCTTTGGCTTTGGTGTTGGCGGACTCCTTTGTCGGGCCGCTCAAACTTGTCTAGCAATAGTCTTGTCTCGTAGGTCATCCATCTGTCCACTAAGACGCTGAGTCTCCTGCTTGAGGGCTCCCTGGAGCTTTACAATGTGCTGTAAGGCATGCCTTATAGTTGTAGCTGATTATCAGCCATTGGAGATTCTCTTAAAAACAAAAAGGCAACATTTTGGCATGAATGAAAAAAATCAGTAGCAAATTGGTAGTCCGGGAAGAAAGAGAGCCCCTTGGTGGATAGTGTGTCCCACACGCTATTTGTTGAGGGGCGACAGCCACCCTCGCGTTGCATGAAATAGCCCCCTAACGTCCGTATGAATTCCACGTCTGTGCTCGTTTTTGTGCTCACTCCTCCTCCTCCTCGCATCCGTGGTCGAGCGGTGGTGAGCTCAATCGCGACCTAGATTTCTGAAAAGCGAAAAAGGCCTACATGCCCCCAAAACTTGAACGAGGCCTCCATTATGCCAGAACAAGGTGGGCACCTCAGTACATGAGTGATGTATAATAAACAAATAATCAAAATTAATGAATAATTGTCTTTTTCATTCTAAAGAATGTTTCTTAAAACAATGGTGCTAGTCAAAATCTTCAATGTGCACCTATCATGAAATCTTTGAGGATAGAAAACAACTATTCACATTCCCCCATCTTGAAAGACTGAATGTGTTACGCCGGTCTGAAGTGAGGTGGTTCACAGCTAAAAGCAAGGCTTGTCACTTTTCACGAGAGTGGGGTGAGTTGGGTATTTTTGAGAAGCATAAGGCATACTTAATTCTTCTATGTGCCAAAACTCGGCAACGTACATACAAATGGTGTCTGCAAGAAAATGAGGCTCTAACAAACCGTTTGGGTTTTTGGCAACTTGCGCAATGCGATACCTTGTTTTGATTGGTTTACTGAAGAAGTCCCTCGTTGGTTCAACCGGGGGGTTCCACATCTGGTTAAGGATTTGAGAGGTTCTGTCAAAGTCGTTTAAAAGAGCTTTGACCGTAGTACCAAAACGACAAGAATCGTCGAGAATGAGTTTAGGCGAGTTTCTTGAAGTGACCAAAAAATAGTCGTCAACTCGTGAGGATTCCAGGGTATTCCAGAGAATTCCATCCGAGTGTAGAAAAAGTAGCCGCGACTCATTTGTGATGTAGCTCAGGGGTGGCATCACAGATGTTAGGCCACTTCTGGGCTTGAGCCTTGTGTATTCCTTCGATGTAACACTTTCTCCCCCTTCTATCCGCAACGTCCCGGTGCGTTACCGGTATGCGGCTGTAGCCAAGCTTTGTAGCCATTGATGAGGTAATCAATGTTTGAGTGTTGGCTATACGACACCCAACTGTTATGCACCACTTCAAAATTCTTCGACTTGATCACATATTGATCTTTGCCCCCTCATCGTCCATGATCAAGGATTTCCTCAACTTAAGACTCGTGGTCGCTGTGGAAGACAGGGTGTATCTACATGTTTTTGAACAGTCTAAGCTTTGCGACAAATGGAGTAAGCATTTGTAAGATGTCAAAAGGCCCCAACCACCAAGCTTTGA
This sequence comes from Penium margaritaceum, assembly GCA_023375785.1. Taxonomy (NCBI): domain Eukaryota; kingdom Viridiplantae; phylum Streptophyta; class Zygnematophyceae; order Desmidiales; family Peniaceae; genus Penium; species Penium margaritaceum. The sequence goes on from SZWC01005566.1 coordinate 28,885, forward strand.
TCTTTGCATTGCTTGATTCCCAGAGTTTAACAGCTACATAGTTAAGCAAAACCATGTCACAAGTTTTGAACTCTTCGGGTTGTCAATGTTCATCAGTTTGTTGCTTCATAACTTCTTGCATCTTTACAAGCGTTTGGCACGTTGTCTCCCAAATTCCCAAACACTCTCGTCGATCTGTGTTGACGAAGAGGATTTTTCTCTCAATCCTCAATTTGATCCAGTGGTTAATAATGCTCCATAAACCACCTTGAACAATTTTTTCCTCGTTAAGATAGATGTTTCCAAATTGTATGCAAACTCGACTATTGGCACCTTCACTTCCCAGTCGGTGCCGCAAGGTTTGCTCAAGGTTCGGAGGAGTTTGTTGAGCATTTGATTGGTTTGCTCGGTTTGCCCATTGGCGTGCGGATGGAAGGTTGTTTACATTTCAATTCCACTCCCATACCGCTCCATCAGATCTTGCCAAAATTGGCTGATGAACGAAACCGAATGTAGTCGAATGATCTCTTGTGAAAATTGGTGCATCTCAATCATTTGTCATTGATCACGGAACCCAATGCATTCGGACGATTTGGTCAAGCAACCGTCGTGCTGCTTACTTGGCGGTTACATCTGTAGTGGTTTGAATATAGTGTGCCATCTTCCAGACCTATCAACAAATACATGTTTAGTGTCAAAACCCTCTTGTGTGACAAGTAAACCGGTCACGCAATCCATAGAGATGTCAGTCCACAATTATTCTGGTATTAGCAGTGGTTGTGGTAGTCCAAGGGATTTTGTGCGTCGACTCTTTTGTAAGTGACAAAGGTCCCAGCTTTTGCAAAATTTTGTGTTGTGAACCCCCATTTTCTCCCACCAATAGTGCTTTGCAAGCTTCTTCATTGTCTTCTTGGCTCCAAAGTGGCCCCCTTGACCGGTGTCGTGGCATTCTTCTAGAAGCATTTGTCGTAGCTCCTCAACTTTGAGAACGACGACTTGAATCCTTTGCTTTCTACACTAATAGGAGCCCGTGAAGTGGAACTTTGTCGTGTTGTAGGCTTTGTTGTTGTCGTTACCGCATGTGAATAACTTTGTCACATACGATCCTGGGGGTCAACGGCCCAGTGCGGTAGCTGGGTTTGTCTTCCCGGGCCGATACTCGATTTCGTGGTCAAAGTTAGACTCAAGAAACTCCATCCACCAAGTTTGTCTTCAATTGAGGTTTGGCTATGATTTTGTATACTTGAGGGCATGGTGATCCGTTTGAACCCTACATTTGGGGCACTCGACATGATAACGCCAGATTTTAATGGCATGGACAACAACAAGAATTTCTTTCATGTGGAGAGTATAGTTGGTCTTTCTCGTGGCCGTCACAAAGGAAGACGAGCCAAATCACACAATCAAAAGCATCCGTGGCCATGAAATAGTCAGTCGTAGGATTTGTCAATCAAAGGGTTGGCGCCGAGGTCAAAGCTTTGCGTAAAAATGTAAAAGCCTCTTATTCATTGTCTCTCCAATTCCACTAGCAATTTTTACGAGTGGGGTCGAAAAGAGGTGTTAACACTCTGGCATAATCCTTCACAAAACTTCGGTAAAAGTTGTAACATCTAAGAAAAACCTGTACTTTGCGTACTTTTGTCGGAGTTGGCCAATCCGCCGTCGAGCATATCTTTCTTGGATCCATGGCTATCTACCCACCGCCGATGATGTGACCAAGAAAATCGATCGATCGTTGACTGATGGCCCATTTTGAGAGCTTCCCATAGATTTTCTTTCGTTGGAGGAACTCAAGCAGTTTTCGGAGATGTCATTGAAAAACCTCTGGGGTTCTACAATACACGAGGATGTTGTCAAGGTATACCACGACAACATTGTTGAGGTATGAGGGGAAAATGATGTTCATTGTTGTCATGAATGTTACAGGGGCATTTGTGAGTCCAAACAACATGACCGTGAACTCAAAGTGCCCGTAATGCATTTGAAGATAGTTTTTTCAACATCCTTGTTGGTAATGCAAACTTGGCGGTAGCTGCTTTCTAGGTTGATTTTCTTAGAAATCCTTGCTCCACAAAGTTGGTCAAAAAGCTCATCTACTTAATGTAGAGAATAGAGGTTATTGGTTTTGATGTTGTTCAAGGCCCAGTAATCCAAGCATACCTACATTTTGACAATTTTCATTTCTATGAATAGTTCTAGTACGACATATGGAGAGGCAGACGGTCGGATAAACCCCTTAGTCAGCATGTCATCCAACTATCGCTTGAGCTACGTGATTTTGTGATCACTCGTTTAGTAGGTCCCCTTGAGGGTTGGTCTTCTGCCAGGTTTGAGCTCAATTCGATCATCGATATCGCGTTTGGGAGGGATTTTGCTTGTGATTTGTCAGGGAATACCCCTTCAAAACATTTCACAAATGTAGCAATCTCCTTTGCAATGATTGTATAATTCGATGACGATGAGGATGTTGAGGTTACCGAGGGTGATGCCTCACCTACAGTGATCGATTTGATACTTGTGGTGCTCAATTTGACATGGAACAACAACACCGAGGACCCTCTCCTCAGATGTCTTTTTGCCACGTCAAGTGAGATCGATGTAGCTGATGGTTGTTGCATCTTTGTGGTCACTATTGTAATTTTTGTGTTATTTTTAGCCACCTTATTGTGGCTTGTTGCATTGAGTTGGCTTTGGGTTGCTGTAGATGTGACAGTAAGATCTAGTTTCTGTCGCGTTTCATGTAGATAGTGTTGCTGCTTGAGTCAATTTCTAGATTCTGATGGTGTAGGAAGTTATGCTTGAGGATAACCATGTTGTTTCTCATTGGGAAGGATCTCGAGATAGTTATGTCTTGCAGATCCCTGATTTATGGCCGTAATGGTTACTTTAGTCATTGGATGTGAAGTTGTGCGTCAACAGTTTTTCCTTCAGAAGTTCCAGGTTTGTGCTTGAAACCCAGATATTTCACCAGTTTTTAAGATACAAACGTATGAGATGCACCTCCATCAAGTGATGTCGAAAATGTTTTTCAACTTTTGCAACCCCTTAGTTGCACTCTCTGGAGTATCGTAGGCTGGTTTTCCTTGTATCCCTCGTCAAACGTTTGCATCTCATGTACAATTGTATGAGGCGATCGTAGCCGTTTTGACACGCGATTGTTCAGCGTAGTGTTTTTGGTGGGGTTAGGAGTTTTGCCGTTTAGTGTTGCCCTTGGTTGTTTCCTGTCTCCACTCATCCTTTTTACTTTTTTGCTGCTTCCCCCCTTGTGGTCTTTCATCGGACAGTTCCTCCTGATGTGGCCGATCGTTTTGCAGTTATAGCATACTTATTGATCTCCTTTTTGCTTAACGACGTCCACTTCCATGAGGGTTAACTTCTACAAATTCGGCGACCGATGCGTAGTGGTCTACAACAGGTGATGTTTTGGGCATCAGCCGTACGATTTGTTGAAATCTACGAAGTCAATATTTTCAACGGCTGCGATGACTTGTGGCAAATCATTACTGATGTTGTAAATTGAGAGGGCTCAAGAAATATCACGTTTGAGGCCATTATTGTAGTGAAAACATAGTTCATCTAATGCGAGGCTTCTACTTATGATGATTTTACAAAAACACCCTGTGTACTCACCCATGCTAGACAGTTGTTTTCTTGTTCAACTTTCGAAAGTGAGAAAAACGTGCATCGGTGAACTCGTACCGATTGGATCGGGGTGTTATAAGTTTTTTCCAGGTTGGGTGAACCCGCTTGAGAAATGGTATGCAAGGTGTAGACGATGTAGTAGTCGTTAGATCGATGCCTTTGGCTGCACGTTGTCGTTAGATGGCCATGAGATCAGACACCAACTCAAATTCGTGCCCTACAAAAGGAAGGCTACGAGGTTCATGTTCAGTTTGTTCGAGTGAATGTCGGTGTTAGTAGAGTATACCTCCAAACTCGTCAAAAATATCCTGACCGTTGGTCACTTGGGATTTACTGGATCATATGACTGAGGAAGCCTTGAAGATTTTGAGGCCTTGCCGATGTGAATTTGATCGGCAAGTACCGCCTCTGGAACTTTTGAGTCACAGATCTTTGTGGTGTACTGATACAGTTGTTCGACAAGCATAAGTTGAAATGATTCCATTTCCGCTAGGTGGCCACCCACCTCTGTGATATTGTCTCCTGTAAACGATGGAGTTACATTGGTTAATGATGGAACTAGAATTGGCATGTTAGGTACACTAGACTGCGGATTGGTCATGAGAGTTGAGGTGCCAGCCGTCATGTGCTCATCCCCCATGATGAGGCTGAAGATCCTCCACAAGGTGCCCTCGACCATCGTCGGTGTCTTAACTGGTTACAGTTGCTGTCGCCGATGGTGCATTCTCCGTGTGCCGACTTCGTTGGGAGGTCTTCAAACTTCTCATGTGTGGAGATGTGCTTGATGACACATGCGAGTCTTGAGTCGATTGTTGCAAGTAATCTTCTGCCCCGCCCGGGCCAAGGTGCTCTAATACCAAGTATTACGACGGTCGGAAGTGAGATGGTTCATAGTTGAAAACATGGCTTGTCACTTTTTCCGAAGGTGGGGTGAGTTGGGTATTTTTGAGAAGCAAGAACAATGCTTTTTTGTTATAAATGCCAAAACTTGGCAATGTATCTACACATGGCAAGTGCAAGATAACGAGGCATGGTCGAGCCATTTGGGTTTTTGGCGGTTCGCGTGATGCGACGTCGTGTTCTGATTTGTCGACTGAAGAGTTTTCTTGTTGGTTCAACCGAGGGCTTCAAGATCTAATTGAGGGCTCAATAGGTTTGTCGTAGTCTCCCAAAAGAACCTTGTCCACATTCTCAAAACGTCGAGAATCGTCGAGATGCATTCGGCAAGTGTCTGGAAGTGACATGAATGTAGTCCTCAACACGCAAGGATTCCGAGATGTTCTAGAGAATTCCCTGTGAGAGCGGAAAAAGTAGCCGTGACTAAGTCATGATGTATGTCGGGGGTGGCGCAACACAGATCATGCCACTTCTAGGTTTGAGCCGTGTGTATGCCATCGGTATAAAAGAGTGCATAGTGAAATTCTTGACATTAATTTAAGCTTGGAATTTTGATGTTTGGGCCATTGCAAATGGAAATTCACCATATTGGATCCTCATTGGAGACATAACTCCAACCATAACATGGTTAGGTTTCCTCCATACGAGTTTGATTAGAACAACCAATACCATTGTTTTCTTATTAGACTGATGAGCCAAGGATAGGCTTCCATGATAAAGAATGGCACAAAACAATATAACAATTTTGTTAGGAATGCCACATGTTGATGTCACATTACAANTAAAAATGTAATTAGTAAGGCATTCATTGTTGCTTAGCTCTAATCCAAATTGTTTGAAGTTTGTGGAAGCATCTATGTTACTCTTGCTAGCATATGTTTGGTGTGTGAAGACTGCCATTGCTTTGTTCATATATACACCATGTTTTAATGAAGATAATGAATGACATAAAACTTCATTCTCATAAGAATTGTGTATTGAAGGCCTAGAAAACATTCATGCACAAAAGAATTTTTTTACAACGTGGATGGGAGGATCTTGATATAAAATTCCAGAAGAAGATGTTTTTGTGCCACGTTTTTTAATGTACATCATGTCAGGGATGAATGAATATGAAACTATAGCATGTCAAGGGATTTTAAAGATATTGTTCATAGTGCCATGGGTCACCTTTGTGTAATCCTTTAAAATCCATCTAAGAACTAAACTTTTCAAGTCTTTGTAGAGTCACATTCGTTCACTTGAAGAAGAATACAAATTTGTGGCACATGAATGCTAAAGTTTTGACTTGTTTTCTTTCAGGAATATTCTTAAAACGGCGCACACTAGAGGTAGCTACAAGAAAAAAACTTGAAATAGAAGTAAACAAATTTGAAGGCCTTTTGAATTCATTTTCTGAGGATTTAAAACATAATGAGGCAACGTTTCTGTACCATATCTCATGGTCCATCCCTTGAAGTGGCAAGGTGGGTGCATAACCACTTAAGAATTGGCACACCCACCCAAACATTGGCATAAACACCTTAGAAGGTTAAGATGTTGATGTTACTTGATGAAAATTTAACAGTCACAATGTTTACATCACATTTGACGCAACCTCCTTAGGAAAAGAAACCATCCTAAAAAATTTAGCTAAACTCCTTTCATGCAGAAGATAAACGAATGCAACCTTCTCCATGTGATTCCAAAGGTCATTTGACATTATGAGGAGACAAGGATTTGAACGTCGTTCCCCAAACTTCTTTAGGATTTGGGTTGATTTCCTTGGTAAGAATGAACTATGGAGGGTTTCTAACCAATCCCTACCATTGATATTGCATGCAGCATGACAACCCCCCTAAGTTCATTGGCTATGTTGATAATGGTTGTTTTGGGGAAACATTTCACCTCTTAATGACCCCTCACTCTCTTTAATGGTCAGTTGAATGGTAAAGGTGACGGTGAAGTTTTTGGCATTGGGTTTGAGTTACATTCTATTGTAAGTTCGTGTTTGATAATACTTGAAGTTAAATTAAGATAATGGTTTCTTGACATCCAATTGTCCTTGATTATTTTTGCTTTTGTTACCTGGCCATAGAGGGACGTTTTTGTATATTTTTTCTTTGTGAGTAAGATTTGAAAGACATGGTTTAGCTAAACCTTCCTCTTTTCTGTTTTTCTTCAATATATAGATTATCATATAAGTTTCATTAAAAAAAATACAGTATGAAAAATCATAGGAAATGTCTTCTATTTTGTTTTAAAACAACACAATCCAACAAAAATTGTGGATCATTTTTGATGTGGTCATGAAATGAACAGCGCATGGAAAGTTTTCACGACGATTGTTGTGCAAATTAATAAAATACATAAAAATAGTATATAAATCATCATTAGGTAAGACATGTATCCTAAATACAAAGTTACACAGATGAAGTATCTATCATATCATTTTACTACCAAGGTTTTCATGAATAATGTTAGCGTACATAATATAACGCTTGTCATAACACCATTTTGGTTAGATTTTTTGCTATTGTATGTGTAAATGATGGTCAATTAAAGATTTATTACTATTGTATTAGCATTGTAATACAACGTACTTGTGGTCTGACTGACCTCCTAAGTTTGGTTTTGGGCCTCCACTATGGAGAGGTGAGAAAACCTGTATAGGTGGTTTTTTGTGTGTGCACAATGTCAAATGTGAAACATAGTGTACTAGCACGAGAAAATTTATTCGAAGCCTTCTTGGTAATGTGTTGGTCATAAAATGTGGAAGGGGTGGAAGGGGCGGAAGGGAGAGTGTTTTTGCAATTTGCATTAGGAATTGCATTATTAGGAGGGTCAAGTTTGTATAGTAGTGCATAAGCATGATAATCATGAGTGCATGCAATTGCATCATTGTTTGAAGCCTAGACTATGCGGAAGGAGGGGGATTTCCTGATTTTTATTCGGAGTGTTTCATGGGCAGGTTCAAATGTGAAAGCTTGTCTATCATGATGAGAATCAGACTTGGATGTGTTGTAACCTTGGTGTAGGGCCTTGAATGTGGAGGGAAGGGGCTGCAAAAGAGAGTGCAATAGCAGATTCTTCAATGAATATTATAATGGTTATAGTGAAATGTGTTCATAAGTGGATTTGCGTAAGAATCAAAGGCCATTTCTCGTGGGTGTAGAGGTGTTCTTGGACTATGGAGGGCGGGCATGAGATTTTTGACAAATTTCATACTGGGAAGTACATTTTGTGGAGGGTCAAATGTGTACACTAGTTTGTAAGCATGAGTATTAGACTGGCATGTGTTATCATTGCGATTATAGACTTGAAATATGAAGGGATTGAGAAGGGATATTTCACTCACAATTTGTGTTAGGAAGTGTATCATGGGCAGGCTCAATTCTTTACAATAGCAAATTAGCATAAGAATCAGACCTGCATGTGTTGGGAATGTAGTTTTTGGCTAGGAATGTGGAGGGGGAAGGGAGGGGGACTGCATTGGTAGTTTTCATTAATAACTCTATTTTGTGCATCATAAAACATGTCTGCCATTGCATTTGCATGAAGAGCATACTTGCATGTGCCATGTAATTGGAGTTGGGTTAAGGCCATGGATGGAAGAGAGGGATGGTGTATTGGAATTGTGGAATGAGAAGTGTATTCCGGGTAATTCTTAATATGTACACTAGTGTATAATGATTAGAAACATACTCGCATGTCTTGTGGGTATGGATATGGTTCTCAACTATTTAATGGGGGAGTGCATGTCTAATTTGTATTGCGAAGTGTATTGTGTGCAAGTTAAAATGTGTACATTGATGTATTGGCATGAGACTGAGACTCGCATGTGTTATGGGTTTGGTGCTAGGCCTCAAACTTTAAGGGAGTGAAGACCAGGGGACACGTTCTATTTCTAGTTTTGCATGGGAAGTGTTTTGTTAATATGGTAAAATATGTGCAATTGTGTTTCATGCGCAAAAATAAAATGTTCATATGTTGTAGTTGTGTTCTTGGGTCTGGACTACGCATGGGGTGGGCGACGAATGTGGTAAACATTGGATTAACAGTAAATGTTGTTTGGTGTATTCTTTATCCTTTAGAGGAACCAGTCCAACCCTGAGACTCTACGTTTACTTGAACCTCTTTTTTGAAGGTGTAAAATAATGTTTTTGAAATAATATACAATTAATTTATGTATCCTTACCCCTCTTTAGAGGAATCTCCTTTCCCCTTAATGAAAACATAAACCAATAATGTAAGTGGACTCTGTTTTACTTTATTAACACTGCATTGTTTGAGAAACAAAATAAATCATACACATGTGTCTTCCTATCCTTCATCTTCCAAACGATTTTCAAACCATTTCATTTGAGGATGATCCATAAACTTTGTAAAGATCTTTACGCATAGAATACCAATGCATCGACCCTTACCCTCTTTTCCCACAAAATGTATTAATGGAGCATTACAAAGAAAATGTTGTTGGTGAAATCTTGAAAAAAAATCTAATACATACCCGTCCAACTTTTAAATAGAAGTTAACAATACACTCCTCTCGTTCTTTGCAGTCTAGGCCAGAATATCTCCTCCTAGCGGATTCTCCATGAAGGTATACAAGAATCAAAACAACAACTACAACACATGCACGTCTGATTCCAAAATATTTACTGTAACATTCATTTAACCTTTCTTAAAATTCACTTCCCAAAACAAATTTCAGAATCCTTCTTCCTCCTCTCTCTCCATAACCCATGTCAAGAACCACTCTCATAGCACATGCAAGTCTTACTGTCATGCTTGTACTCTAGAACGACAATATGTGCAAGTCTGATTTTCATGATAACACACTTGTATACACATTTGAATCAAACCACAATTTACTTGCCAGCACAAACCACCAAAAACATTTTTCCCCATCCCCCCTTACATCATATTAGAGGCCTAACACCACATTCATAACACATCTGAGTTTTTTCCATGCTAATTCACTGGTGTACATATTTTACCCTATCCATGATACAATTTCGGAGACAAAATGGCAATACACTCTTCCCCCCCATCACTGTCTAGGCCAAGTATTCCCATAGCTACATGGAGAGGTTACAATGTGGATGGAACTTTAAAAAAACAGAAGAGTGTCTTTACAACTACAGGTTGCCTCAAAATTTAAAGGGAAATCTGGAAGTTTGAGAGGCGTACATAGGTTAAAAAGGCCTCCTAGGAAATGGAAATTCCAACTAAGAACTAGCTAACCACCGCTAACATGGAAAGTGAAGCGTCACAATCTCCCCCATGGGAATTCAAACGTCACCTCACATTATGAGGAGACATATTTCAACCCCCTTCCACCAAATTCTCATATGTAAGGAACTTTCTTGGTGCAAACATCAACCACAAGAGGAATGTGACCAAATTGAATAATGTTACCTGTATAAACAATTAAATAGGATAATGCTTTAGTATTCCATGTAAATGATGAGTATTTTCTGATGAATTCATCTACCATGTATGCTTGATAAACGTTTTTACTTTGTGTGTGTCTCATAATGTTCTATAAGAGGCATTTTATTGTATTTTTGTAAGGGGATGAATTTTCTTCAGAACGTTTGTTGAGGAAGAGTTTGCAAATCATACAAAAATGAAATAAAAATACAGAAAGAAATGATGTCTTAAACATGATCATGTTTTTGTTTCATTTCTATTGTATCAAAGTGCTTGTACCTTGCTTTCATGATATCTAGCCAGTACTTCTTAGGATAAAGATATTCATCATTATTTGAAATGTTGGAAAACATCTAGATAATTTTTTATGTTATGGTAGTTGGGAAATGTTAAATTCCATGTCCGTTTTAATCAATACAACAATAAATGTTTAGAATTGATTTAATAAAGTCTTTTGATTCAACACGTAATACAATTTTTTTTACATCCATTTCCCACCAAGACATTGTTTTCAAAATTGTTAATGTGTGAGATGAGGGAATTTCGGATGGCTATCCAAAAATCTAATGTGTGTGTTCAGAAATGTCCACTAAAGTTGATCACATTTCACCTTTTTTAACAAGATTTTTGTAAAAGATCTTTGTTACAATAATCATCTGAGTTCTATGAAAACATTCCATTAGTACTCTGTGAATGTATGAATCAATCCTCATTATACCTAAACTTCTTGGTGAAGATTTCAAAAACAACACATCTTTATGCACATTTAAGCATTGAAGCATTCAAGATATGAAGTATGCCTCATTCTTCTCTTTCCTCTAATTTAATGCAACATATTGTTGACACTTGTAATGAAACCCAACTCAATTTGTTTACAGATTGCTCATGTTTCAATTTCACCGAGTCACATATTACTCTATAGACTATATGTGATACCATGTAGTCCCTCAACATAGCCCTTTGCATCACGATAGCAGATTTTCAGAGGTAAACTCACACATTTTCTCTTACTTGTTGACCTCACACATTGTTTCCATGCATCTAATCTATCCATTCATTTACAAAATTTGTAATCACTACAATAAACAAAAAATGCTCAGTGAGATGTAGATTTAACGTGAAATGAAATTTGGTGATTTGGTGAAAGTATTGATGAGTTCATGAAGAACTCCAACCTACCTCTATCATAGCAAGGGTAACTACTTCTGCAACTTGCATGTCTTGAGTCACTTTGACAATCTATTCGTCAGTGTACTAGACCTCTGGTCTTGATAAATTCCTTGCCTGTACAAGAGCACGCTAAGGAAAAACTTGATTTCATGGGAAAGGAATCTTGCTAACTTCTCTATTACAATAGGAACTTCAACTCGAAGTTATTCTGACTAGAAAGCCTCAACAACCATTTCAAATAGAACTCTCTATAGAAATGGAAGAGAAGGAGCCTGCCTAAATAGAATAAGTAGTGGTAATTGTGAACCCTTGTGTTAAAGGCATGTCTTGGTGACATTCATCAAGCGGTTTGATTTTGAAAATGGTGAAGTAATGAAAATTTTGATATGGTTGATTAGTTTGATAATGTATACCATGGCCAGAGTGGTGAATAATCACCTAGAAGAATTCAATCTGTGGCCATAACTTCAAAAAGAAAACGGTTATGTATTTCACTAGCCTAATGGATATCCAATGGTAGTTTGAGATCATTGAAGTCAATGAATGATAACCTGGTGTTTCCTTATCGGACACTAAAAATGGAAATGAATGGTGAATTAGTCAAATCTAATCCATCCATAAAGTGAATAGGTGTCGTTCCATGAGTTCAACAAAAAATCACATATCCACATTATTTTATCACGAACATGGAAGAAAAAACGTAGCATATTTTTATCTGAAAATTATTGTTCATGGCATGGATGTATACATCACAAGAAATCACTTACACCTTGTGAGGATTGAAAAAGGTAGTTATAAGGAGGCCGAATGTGTTGAAGAGACATATGATTTTTTCAACAAACCATAAGAGTAAAGAAACTTTTGTCATCCATTTAAGAGTGCCATGCCACTTGTCTAGGTGGACACTTTTTTTAGGTAAAGACATAAAAAAACACAAAGTGCAGCTCGTGGAATAGGTTGTAAGCCCATAAAATACAGATTACTACATGACATACGACATATTTCAGCACCATAAACCCTCAGGAACCGTACCCATGGCTTTTCTTTAATAGAATAAATTGGAAAGGAGTCATGCTTTCATGTTTGCAGTGATGCTACACATGAGAAGAAGTCTGATTGATACAATGCTCTTTGTTTAAAAATTCCTAAACATTTTAAAATTAGTCTTAACAGGGAAAAAATCTACATCATGGGCGCAATGTGACTATTCCTTAAACATTCGAATTCTCAATGATGATCCCTTCTCTATCACCAAAGATAAGGCTGAAATATTACGTACCATATTCAAGTAAGAGCTAATGATTCACTAAGGTAATTGAATTTTTCATTTCAAAATCTTCCATCCCTTGACAAGCAAATGCGCAGAGTGCAGCAATAAGCTAGGAGGACTTCTCCAAACTCTTTTGAGCCACATGGCAGTGACCATTTTTCAAGCTACTTGGAAAACGGCCAATACAACGTATAAAACGTCTTCTAAGGTTTTTCACAGTATATTCTTGGCTTGTTTTGAAAGTGCTAGAAACATATGTGTAGTCAATCTTCAATAGTGAGCATTTTGTAAAGTCCAAAGTGCAACATATGAATCACTCACAAGACTCAAGTAAGAATGATGCAAGTTGCCTACAAGGATCGTAAACATGCTTTGTTTGGTGTTGGTGAGAAAACCCTAACCAACTTAAGAAATGTGTGACGGCTATGACAATATTTTGAAAACCTCATTTTTCAGTCTGAAGATTTGGAAGTGTCTTGTCACCCAACTTCACCTTCTTGGAATCATTCCTTTTTATCTGGTATTCAACATATCCTAAAAACAATCTACATTTTACTTGCAAGAATGATTGAAAAGTATTCATCCAAAACAAATGTTCAAAGCAATTCATAGCACAACAGACAACATTGACATCATCCTTAGACCCTTTTGATAAAGATGAATATGATAGGTTGTATATAAGCTAAAGCCTTCAATGATCTACCACACATCAATCAACAAGTAGTAAGTATCTTTGGCTAAAATGTACCCATGAATTACATCACTAAAGCTTGTTTTTATTTAAGAAAATATTTTCATGTTTGTAATGTACATGATTCCCTAAATTCCTCTCTCACATACTCATTTCTCTACATTGATGGTCTGCTAGTAAATGATGTAAAAATTTAAGCAATTCAACAAAGGGCAATCATGTTCATTTGTATTGTTTTCAGAATGTTCTAAGAAGTTTGAAGTCCTTTATGATATGTAAAATACAAAAGAATCAATTTCTATATCTTCAATCAAACTCTTTTCACCGCAAGTGTTTGATAAAGGAGATTTTTATACGTCTCGAAATATCTTAAATGTTTATTGGACCTTCATTAAAAATCATGTTATGATGTAGTAACAAAGGCAACCAATTCTTCCATCACATGACCAAAGATATCCTTCATTTTTTATTCTTAAGTATCATGTATGCAGAGAGATTATATCACACATTATAGAAATGCAATCAATTCAAGTTATATGTTCTCAAATTCACTCTTTCTAAGACCAAAATTTCCCCTAAAGTTATAACTAAACCTTTACAACATTCGCTTTTCAAGTGTCACATGCAAGATGTATAGAATTCCATGAACCCTACAAGTGTGCTTTCTACCATTGAATTTGTGGACCAATACCTACTAGACTCAAAATGTTTACATTGATAAGTCAAGGGCATGTTGGCAACCTGCATGGATCTCCGATTTTCCATCATGAAACGTTTAAAATCCTTTATTTAATGGTGTTAGTGGCTTGTTGAATGTATATTCCTATTTTGACTTTACTTGTTGAAAACACCAGAATTTGATGAACATGTGATTTGATTTCTGTCAATCCCCTTGACTTTTAACGATGATTTTCTTACGCAACCACTTTCAATCTTGAGCCCTTTGATAATGCAATTCACCAAAGGTTTCATTATCGCTAACAGGTTTGGAGGCGCACTTGACCAAATTTTTTGGTCGACGACAACAAAAAAAGAAATGATCTCGAGTTCGCTATCTTGTGTGGAATGATCTTAAATTGATGATATGATATGAAGACCATCCAATGGAAGCAATCAAAAAGTGAAACAGGATCAACAATAGACACCAATGATCTCACATTGATAAAAACTATATTTCTACCACTTGAGTAGATGCATAAGGCGTTGCATAAACTAATGACTCCAGTAAATAAGTGAAACAAATTTGCACATTCCATACTCATAGAACTTAAATACGTGAATGAGAATTTTTCCTCATGGTATTAATTAAATTTTTACTGTAGTAGTTAACAATGGAAAATTGTAGACATCATTTTCATAAAGTTATAATTGCTACTGATATCACTCAACACAAACTTTGTTACGACTAGACTCACTACTTGAGCAGTAATATCATCAAAATCTCACAAAACTTTGAATGCAAGAAAAATATTTTTAAATTATTCCAAGAGGTGATCACATCAACAGCATGAATTAAAATGCAAAGATTCAATGAACACACCACAAAAAAGCAATGCTAATAGGAAATTGTAGGAGACAAAGTAGAAGAGGAAGTTGCATCACTAGGAGACAATACATAGCCAATATCCGTAAGAGTGGTAAAAGCGTACCTAGAACGTGGTATAAAAGTGTGGAAATTTTACATGGATTCATTGGGTATGGTTGCAAGTTCAAAAGTGGATGTAGAAAAATCAACCTTATTGGTTTGTACACATAAGAAGTTTGCAAGGAAGTTCCTCATCTTGGTCATGGGTTCATTAGGCGACCCACATCACCCAAGTGGACACGTATAGCTTTTGTGAAGAAGTAATTGGTGAGATCGGATCTACATGGACTATAATGTGCTAAACAACGCTTGTCTTAAAAAAGTGCTCCATTTTGCAAGAAAATGAATTGTTGACTAACTCCATGCGGGAATCATTTTCCCTAGAATTCACCTTCATAACATCTCATCAGATGTACGTATCGTATAAGAACATCATGATGAAAAAAATTGGTGCCAAATAAGGGAAATTCGAATATACACTCAAGATGTTTAGACTCGTCATTGCCTTTATGAAGTTCATAGCGGCCATTAAGAATGTTTTTTAGCCATACCTCCGCGCATTATGTCATGTATCTCAACAAAGTCCTTGTGTATAGTATCACCTTGGGGAAGCATCATAGACATGATGGAACTATTTCCAAGAGTGAAAAAAAGAAGCATAATCGACTCAAAGTGTGACTTTGGTTTTATCAATGGACTTTCTTGGCGGCATCTTCACCATAAGATTGATAACCATAGATGAGAAGAAAGAGGAAGTAGTCTCCGATTGGCAAACATCGACCAAATCTTGAGATGTTGAGTTATTTATTTTATTGTAAAACAAATACCAGTAGTTTAAAAGGATTATTTTTCATCATGAGTGCATCCCCATGATCTCAATCATAACACTAGTTAATGGCATCAAGGAGATTGAAAAAAAGATGTGTTTAACTATTCATCAAACTCTTTCACCTCGATGCCAACCTACCATTGGCAAATGTAATGTTGGACAACACTATGGAAACTATTCCACTTGATAGAGGAAGTGGAGTCCTCCTTCTCCAAAACAATGGAAGTTCTCTGTTACACATTGATAAAACTATGGGAACGTAAGATTAGATACATGATGCATAAGAAATACTTTCTAGTTTTCATGCATGCATTTATAATAGGATAGTGCTTGCTTTAGTGTTGATGATGTATCCTTTGCAACGACCACCATACACTAAAAACAACTACAAGCCATCAACAAACTTAGTGGATGGAGTTCTTTGAGTCCAAATTTGATAACAACAAGGAAAAGTGGTATAAAAAAAGTGAACATGTGCACTAAGTTGACGAGTAGGCTGAATGGTTGAGATGATTGTGAGGTTTTTTGTGGAGGGTTATGAGGATTATGGCGGGTGGGAAATTGCAAAATTCTTGGTCAACGACTCCTAGTTGTGAGAAAATTCACGCGAAAAGTCATTATACCACCATAGAATAACTTACGATGGATGTTATTTGAGTTCTAGGAAAGCGATCCTGGTGGACTTGTGGCAAGGACAAGATGCTAAACATTTCTGCAAAAACTATCATTTTGGATGCATGCAGACCAACATGGCAGCATTATGCAAATCATGTAGCACTTGTGAGGTGAGAAAATCTTATTAAAAAAGGCCACTTAGACTATTCTCAATTCTCCCTATTCCAACATAGCCTTGGGCCAACATGAACATGAACTTTGTGGTAGGAGTGTGTGATAATCTAGAGGAAAATGACACCATCATCATGGTGGTGGAATATCTTTAAACAATTGCCTTTTTCTTGTGATACTAACCATTGTTACTAAAAATCATTTCCAAGGCTTTTCTTAAATCAGATCATGTGGTTGCATCAAGTGCCACATGCCATTATCACCAACAAGTGCGACATCTTCACAAGCCATTTCTACTTGAGTTGTTGACTTTGTTTTATAGGTTTATCCAAATATCAATGTCACTCTATCCTAAAACCAACAAGGAAACCAAATGGAGAGCTGAGACCTTCAACAAATCATCCATAGTTTATGCAAGTAATGTTTATCTTATTTGGTGACGAAACTACTGATGACCAATCTCGCATAGAATTTGGCAGCTTCCACTACAACGGGTCATGTTCTGTTCAAGTTGGCCTACGAGAAAATTATTTACACATTCGTATGATTGCAAATCCAAATCAAAATTCATATTGTTAACTTCCATCACGGATACATCTTGAGTGTCTCAGAGGGAACACGCGAGACCCTTATAAGACGCAAGCAACAACAAAGTGAGCAAGACCTGCATCGTAGCAAAAAAATCTCAAGTGCCAACGATTGCATCATATTTTGCTTATAGAAGATAATGTGCAAAAATCAAGCCGTGATGCTTAGGAATACATGAGATCAAGAAAATTCAAACCCCAGGTTTTGGTTGACTTTGCCGTTCGGACAACATGGTGATTCATCTGTCTTTCCACATCAAGAAGCTGAAGCATTATTGAGATCCTAGTATGAGATTACCTAGAATTGTTGTAGATCCTTTGTGTTAGATTCAAGTGGAAGAGGACACCGCTTTGGTGATCAAGGATATTCCTGGTCATCCACATTGTTGGAGAGCAATAGAGTGTCTTGTCAAGTCGCATGCCTACGATGTCGTGCACAACAAGTGAGAAACACACGACAATCTCCGTGACCTTGTTCATGTAATTGATGGCTCCTATTGGAATCATCGGCCTACATGGGCTCACGTGCTCGGGCATCACTGCTAAAAATGGGGGGGGGGGAGATGATAAGTCTTAGATTAACATAATTCCTTTAACGCCACAAGTGGGCATTTTTGTGATTACACTTGTGGCCAACTACGCGTTCACCAAAAGGTTTTTACAGTGCTCAATCAGGTGAATTTGGGCCACCTTTCCTGGCCTTTTTGTTCCTCTCTTAGCAAGGTTTGATCACTTACTAGAATGGTCAATTGCACTATTTTGAATTGTATCGATGTTTGGATGTTTTTCAGTCAACTACTCAACTATGCTAGATTTGTATACAGAAGAAAATTGATAATATTGAAACCCTCAAAGTTATTGGCAGAGGTTTTTGAAGCGACCACACACAACATGACATCTCTTGCGTTGCGCGACTTGAGTGCCAAATAATTAAAATTTGCCTCGTTCCAATTCTCGCTATTGTACACATATGCTCAATACGTTCGACACTTGTCATCAAAGTACACCTACTGCTAAATAAATCTGCTCCAATCATCCCAATTCCTCGAACTGTCTTCTGCTCCGCATTTTTACCATTTTTGGTTTTGCTCAACTTAACAGTCACAATAACTGTATGTGAAAAGTGAGAAATGTTGCATGTGTGTGGTCTTATAGAGCTCGGTCCCACCGAGCGCGGTGGCCGTTAAAAATTTAACAGGTTTAAAACTGCGGTGGCCCCTCGGTGGCCCTCCGACCTGGCGGGCCGTGAACAGCGGTGACCGCCACTCACTAGCCGCGAATTCCATGGCCCCAGCGGAGGCCACCCAGCACCGTGGCTGGGTGGGCCACCGGTGGGATTTTTGCGAGGCAGCTCGTCTTGGCGGCAATCGAGTTAAAACCTTAAAAATTTAACCCTCCTCGCTCAGATAACACCTAGACTTTTCGCAAAGTCGCCAACGATTTCAGCCCATTGTCCAGTGAATTTTACAATTTAAGGCTGGAGGCGGACCACCTCGCGCCCACCGCAGTATGACCGCGGTGGCCGTCCATCCAGTAGATTTCATCCGTTCGATACATATTCAGCGTTTTCGAGTCCGTTTTTAACGACCACCGCGGCCGGTGGGACCGAGCCGATAGACTGTTATCGCGGTTCGATTCCGGTGGGTGGCGCATGATTTCGCCCGACCTCTTTACGAAACGCTGCCTTTGTAGGTAGTCAGCGGCGGTTGGGTCAATCGCAGCAACAGCGGCGGCATCGGCGACAGCGCCTACTGAAGCTTTTGCAGCGCCAATCAACCGAGCTGAGCGTTTCGGCAGGTCGTGACAACACCTTGGCCTGGCTCTCTGGTTGTGGCTGCGACGAGTCCTCGCGGATCGGAAAGGGAAAGGAGCGGCTCCTTCTCAATCACTGGGAAGAAAGAATCGGTTTCTGCTGTGCTGCCGCTACGTAGCCTTTGGCCGTGGAGAAGCTCGCTCTCCCACTTCCCTCTTCAAGCATTTCACAGATGCAGTCGTTTTGGACGAAAAAGGGGTAAATTTTGTCACAGAACGATCCCTTCCCTGCAACTTCGGCCACTAGCAGCAGGAGGAGCACCATCGGCAGAAACAGCAGCAGTAACAACTGCCGCCTCCGCCGCCACTACTTTGCACCAGGGGAAGCTGCTGCTGCGCACAACGACAACCAGAAAGAAAAGAAGAGCGAAGGTGTAACCATGTCGCGGGGGGGTTCGCAGCAGAGCATAGAGACGGGCCATGCCGACGCCATCCACGACGCGCAGATGGACTACTACGGCAAACGCCTCGCCACGTGCTCCTCCGACCGCAGCGTGAGACTGTTCGCCGTCACCGGAGACACCCACAGCCACGTGGCAGATCTGATCGGTGAGTTTGGGTTTGGATATCTAAACGAACTGCCCGTTTTGTGCTCGTGCTTTATGCCTCACGAAATGCTGGAGCTTGCAGGGTTGACTAGATGGGGTGGCTATTGGCAGTCTACCGTTGGCAGTTGGCTGGCCACCTTCTCATTCATCCGCAGTGTGTGCGTTGCCACCTGCTCGTCTGACCGCAGTGTGTGCGTCGCCACCTGCTCGTCTAACCGCAGTGTGTGTGTCGCCACCTGCTCGTCTGACCGCAGTGTGAGGTTGTTTGCCGTCAGCGGAGGCACCCACAGCCTTGCGGCTGACCTGATCGGCGAGCTTGGGTTGCGGTGATTTAGGAACGAAAATGGCTGTCTTTTCTCATTCTAGTCTCACTACAGCTTGGAGCTTGGATGGCCGACTAGATGGGGGAGCTGCTGTGGGAGTTGGCTGGCCACCTGGTCATCCGACCAATTTGGCCGGACCAAACCAAAGTGTATGGCTAGCCAACTACTCATCTGACCGTACTGTATGGTGGGCCAACTGCTCATCCGACCGTAGTGTGTGGCTGGCCACCTGTTCATCCGACTGTAGTCTATGGCTGGCCAACTTCTCATCCGACCGTATTCTGCGGCCGGAATCGCTGTCGTTGCTGTGGTCACTGTTGCTGTAGTTGGATTCAGGACAAGCGAAAGTCACACAGACATCATGCAGCCGGAAAAAGGTCTGGCACATCCCGAGGCACATCCCGAGGCACATCCCGAGGCACATCCTGAGGCACATCCCGAGGCCGGCCCTAAAACACAATGCTGGCTGCAGAGGCCAAACGGAACGGCCAAAACGGCACCAATGGGAGCAGCACCGATAGCAGCAGCAGCAGAAGCAATAGCAGTAGCATCAACTCCAGCATCCTCGTGCGTCAGGAGACATGTCTGACCTGCTGGCTGGCAGACGCTGCGGCTGCTGCTGCTGGACCCAGAAGTTGTTGCTAGCCCTTGCGGGAGCTGAACTGGATGCGGACCCTGAGCGCCGCCGTTGCAAGCAGGTTTTGAGCCGTTTAACTTGCTCGTGGCACTGTGGTGACTAGACTTGTGAGCTGTTTTGACACTGTGGTGGTGAATCAGCTCGCGACGGTGAGGCTCTTAGCCGGAAGAGCAACCGCTGGTAGAGAGAGTGGTTGGTCGGGCTTTGGCCGTGTCACACACCATTGCCACATGCAGCAGCAGCAGCAGCCGCATCGCAAAGGGCCTGCGTCGTTTGTGGACGCGGATCAGCCGAGTGTGCCCAATGCTAACAGCAACGCTAACTCTAGATGGCCAGTCAAGCGGGGCGGCGTAGATTGGGAAGTGGTTTTCATGGCAAAAGTGGTTATCTGGTGAAAGTGGTCGTCTGGCAGAAGTGGTTGTCTGGTGAAAGTGGTTGTCTGGTGAGAGTGGTTGTCTGGTGAAAGTGGTTGTCTGGTGAAAGTGGTTGTCTGGTGAAAGTGGTTGTCTGGTGAGAGTGGTTGTCTGGCAAAAGTGGTTGTCTGGTGAGAGTGGTTGTCTGGTGAGAGTGGTTGTCTGGTGAGAGTGGTTGTCTGGTGAGAGTGGTTGTCTGGTGAAAGTGGTTGTCTGGTGAGAGTGGTTGTCTGGTGAGAGTGGTTGTCTGGTGAGAGTGGTTGTCTGGTGAAAGTGGTTGTCTGGTGAAAGTGGTTGTCTGGTGAGAGTGGTTGTCTGGTGAGAGTGGTTGTCTGGTGAAAGTGGTTGTCTGGTGAAAGTGGTTGTCTGGCAAAAGTGGTTTTCTGGTGAGAGTGGTTGTCTGGTGAAAGTGGTTGTCTGGCAAAAGTGGTTTTCTGGTGAGAGTGGTTGTCTGGCAAAAGTGGTTGTCTGGTGAGAGTGGTTGTCTGGTGAGAGTGGTTGTCCGGTGAGAGTGGTTGTCCGGTGAAAGTGGTTGTCTGGTGAGAGTGGTTGTCTGGTGAAAGTGGTTGTCTGGTGAGAGTGGTTGTCTGGTGAGAGTGGTTGTCTTGTGAAAGTGGTTGTCTGGTGAAAGTGGTTATCTGGTGAAAGTGGTTGTCCGGTGAGAGTGGTTGTCCGGTGAGAGTGGTTATCTGGTGAAATGGTTGTCTGGTGAAAGTCGTTGTCTGGCGAAAGTGGTGGTCCGGCGAAAGTGCTTGTCTTGTGAAACTCGTTATTGTGGCAGAATTGTTGATGTACTGCGGTCAAGCCAGGCGCCAACAGTGGTGGAAGTTAACTCTTGGGGTTGGCAGGGAGCCGAGCCGGATGCTTGTGCTGGCCCGCCTTCCAAAGTATGATCTTGTCGGATTCACATTCTGGCCTTCTTGCTCCCTGCGAGCCCCACGCGGAAGGCTCCCTCGTGCGCTGCGATTCGATGTTGCAAGTTGGGTGGGGAGGCGTTTAGAATGCAAGAGGGCCTCATGAAGCCTTGCCCTTGGACCCACAAGCCGAAGGCTGTGCTGGATTGAGTGGCGATAGGCAACACAGATACGTAGCACAGTGCTGCATGCTTTTTGGTGCCCTGCTGCGGTTGCCAAGAGAAACAAACCCGCGGAGAGTGAAGGTACAACTTGCGACTCTCCTGCGTCTCAAAGGGGAAAATCGCCGCTCTTTGCGAGTGGCACAGTGGTATGTGCGAAGCGTGTGTGTCAGTCCCAGACTGACACAGCCACATCACACACACACACACACACACACACACACACA